>JAVKPL010012846.1:0-67344 GCA_032173675.1 Gastrolobium villosum | reverse complement strand
AAGACAACTACTCTCGAACGGAATCATTACAATTGATTATGTTAAGTCTAAAAAGAACATAGCGGATCCGTTAACCAAAGGGATTCCTAGAGAGTTGGTTGAATATTTGTCGAAAGGAATGGGTTTAAGGCCTATCAATTGTTGAGCATTGCGGTAACTCTACCTAGAAGAGTGGAGATCCCATGAACTAGGTTCAAGGAGACAACTAAGTGATGTTCGACTGTCCAAACACTGTGGAGTTTTTAAACTCATACTCATTCCTAGACAAGACAGTGTATTTATGAGGGTAAGCACTTAGGCTTTTAATGATTTCTTAATCTGTTGTGTTCAGATGATGTATAGTGAGTTACATCACAAGAAATCACCTATGTGAGTGTGAAGTGAGGGCCGCTTCTATGAGAATTTTTCAAAGGCCGATTCTCGAACAACACTCGCAGAACCAGGTAGGTGTCCCACGGCCAAAATGGGCGCAACAAAGGACCAACGATGCTAGAGAAGCAATTGTGTGACTCCTATTGTCTAGGTATACACTAAAGGTTGACGGTTCAAGTCGCCCTAGACCACCGATTGACCGAGTATATCCGATAGGTTTTCACTAGAGAAGGTTCAAAGGTAACTCCACCTATCTCGATGCAGTTGTTTCTCGTTGAGGAATTTACACTTTGCATTTATACTCTTATGCATATAGTCACGATGTTTTGACTTCTTATCCATGTGGGGGATTGTTGGATTTAATGAGAATAATATACAATGATCCATTGGTTATGAATAAGAAGTGGGTTAATAGAGAGAAAAAGAGAAAAGGGAAGATGAAGAGTTATGTGGGTTATTTAAGAAAGTCCCACATTGGACAATTGGTAGAAAGTGGGAGAGTATATAAACTCCCACCACCATCTCCTTAATTGGCCCTTGGGTCACTACATGTTTTATGTAGGGGGAGGAGATAGGTGGGCCTTGGTTCACCACCACACACGCGCGCGCGCCGCCGCCGCCGCCGTCCGGCCGGCCGGCTCGGCTCGGTTCGGTTCGGTTCGGTTGTGTTGTGTGTAATAAAAATAATTTTTTATTAAATTATTTTTATTTTTTTTTGTCCAAACGTTGCTTCCCTCCAAAATTCGAACCCAACCGCCGTTTTTTGAACCGAACCGGTTCTTCCTATTCGCGAACCGGTTAAAGGACGTGTCTACTCGCCGAACCGGTCACCGGTTGTACCTGTTCGTCGGAACGGTCACCGGTCATACCCGTTCGCCACCGTCAGACACGGCGGTTCGCCGCCGGCGGTCAGTGTCTATAAATAGACACTGACACATTCGAAAAATCAATCCGGTTTTCTGCACAAAACCTCTGCCGGAATTTTTGGTTCTTCCGGTATTGCATACTGTTCTTCATCCTCCGGTGTAAATTCTTCTGGCATCCTGTTGTGTTCGTTTGGGCTGTTGACTGGTAGTGCCGCCACTCTTCAGACGAAATCCGTTCTATCCTGGGAGACAAGTGTCCATCAACCTTTTGGCATCAGTGAGGGGGCAAATTGTCTTAAGGAGACACGTTCTGTGGGCTCGGATTTAATTCCTCTGCTGCATTCATTCTTCTGATTCTGTCTGTTTCATACATATCAAGTAAGCCTGTTCTTATTTTATTTTTATTGCACAGTGATAACTCTGATCATCTACCCCTTCTGTCAAATACATGGGTTCAAGGCAATAGTGATTTGATATCACCCTCTGTCTTTTTCATTAACAGTACAAAGGAAGTTCTTTATACCTTGCATCTTCTGTGCCGCTTCCTAACCCACAATCTTAAAACGGTAAGACATTAGGCTCACTAAGTTAGGTATATATAAAGGGTTTGATAAGAGTTATCTTATAGGAAAAGTGATTCTGTAATGTTATAGAGATTCGTTTTGCGTGCCGTAATTTTCTTTTTTTCGTTTTTCTTTAAAAAGTGTGGGTCCCACAAAATGTTGTGTGTGTAAGAACATTTGTTGTGTCATGTTAAATGACAAACGCAAAGCCCATAAATAAATTATAAATCAGATAAAACTACATGGCAAGGATATGAAGAAAGCAAATTGATAGTTACGTGTAATGAGAAAGAGGATATCAGATTTGGAGCTTCTCTTAAGTTAAAAACAAACAAAGAAAAAACTTTTTGGTGGTGAAGTAATAATGTTTCATCTTATTATAGATGCACGCTAGGAAACATAGCAATCGAACCTTATCAAAAGTACAAGACAAGTCGGAGACATGTTTCACGTAAAATTTAGGCATATTGTAAAAGAGCTCAAAAAATCCAATAAAAGCAACAAGTTATTTTGGCATAAACTGGTCTTTACTGGTTAGCAGACTAACACTTGAACAGAGAATAATATTAATTCAGAAAAAGTTTATCAATATTGACAATTTACTAACAATAAAATTATAATTATTATAGGTGGTATAAAATTCATTTAACTTTTGTAAACATCATTTATTCTAAAATAATATTTTCCGATTCAGAAATGTTGTTCAAGTGCATGTGTACAAAAGAATTTCTTTCAAGCAAACATTAAAACCAGCGAGTTGCTAATTCAGAGTAATAATTTATTTTATTTCATACAATCATCTTCTTATTACTTAAACTTACGACATAATTCACCTAAAATTTCATCCTTACCAATCCCAACCGGCTAAAGCTATGTTTTTACTACTTTTCCATTTTATATTTTTCCACAACTTTCCCATTTTTTGGGTTTCTGGGGTTGTGATCAAATGTGAAAGGGAAAACATTTTCTATGTTGCATGAAAATTCAACTATCATATTAGTGACCTTTCGATTTGTGTGCAAAATTTTTTTTTTTTTTTTAATAAATATGAGACCCACCACTAATTGAGTCACAACATGATAATTGAATTTTCATGCAACATGAGAAAATCAAATCACAATGTAAAATGGCACATTAATTTGAGACAGAGTTATGCCAATAGCGCTAGGACCCCACCCATCATCAACACTATAGAAAGCCGGATCATGAGGCCTTGAATCAGTGTTCTTTTGTCGTCCTTTCTTATTCGAACTTCTAAGGTCTGGTTGATTGAATGGGCTACCATCGCGTGAGAGAAAGTTCAAAGTAAACTTCGAATTGTTGCACACGGAAATCATTCATTGCCAGATCATAAACTCTAAAGAGAACTGACATTTTTAAAAAAATTCAATCCTTCCCCGTTGCATTGTTCAATTAATTAAATCAATCTTAATCACTACTCATATATCACAGGTGAATGTCAATGAACTAAAAGATTCAGTAACTTTAATTTTTTGGCTTAAAGGTTGAATGATTTCTAGCTATAGTGTTCGCTCAATAAAAAGGCACTGAATAGTGCCTAAGACAGGACATAACCAACAAATTAAACTCGCAGATAGACCTTGTAGAAAGCTCTAACAAATCTATTTAACAAAAAAAAACAAAAAAAAACTAGTATACTTAACTATTAATTAATTTTCTTTGTAAAAACCTTAAAGATAAATTGTAAGGCCTTTTATATAGGATATGCTAATAACTTTTATGTTATGTTGTAACTTATCACCAATCCCTTTTCAAATTATTGATAATTAGTTGATCAAGTTGATTCAAGGTAAAGTGCTCGTGACTAGCATTATTCTTAATGAGTGGATATGATGTATGCTACAATTGTGCATCATTTTCCTGACCAATTTTTATCTTTTAACACCGAACTCACCTTTTTTGTGTGTGTGGATAAATTACATGTATCCTCAACGGAAGGTGATTTTGTTTAGGACGGGTTCAAGATTAAAGCTTTAAATCCATTTTAAAAATAGTAATGTGGAGGATCTCACGGACTTAGAGACATAACTTATTTCATTACTAATTCCATCTCAAATAGAGATGGATTGTTTTTTCCTTCTCTAAATCCGTCTCTGTTAAAGACAAAAAATATTCTGTCTCTAAATTCCGTCTCGAATTCTTACTTTTTTTTAGTAGTGAAAGAAGACAATTTAACCACTAATACTGCAAAATTGTTTAATGTATTGCAACCAAACATGCAAGAGTGAAACACGTTACTCGACTTAAAACCTTAACTTAAATTGTTTGAATGATAAAGCACGTATACGATAAATTTCTTATATATTTTTGATTTAAATCTCACTAATTGAAAGTTTGAGAGAAAGCTTCAAATGAGGTATAACTGATACGTTTTATAGGATTTACCAAAAAGAAGTGTTAACATATTTTTTGATTAGTACTATGTGTTTATGGTTCATATGATACAGTGTACAAAGAATATTAAAGAATAAGTTACAGATTTTATCTTTAGTTACAAGTTATATATGGCTATATGCTATATTGTTTGTCCCTTTCTCCCGCATTAAAATAAATTTCCGATCCATAATTCATCTACTTTTTCGCAAACATATGCCAAATAGAAGCCAAATGTCCAACAACAATGATTATACCTGATCCGTCCGGTTCAAAAGAAAGCAAGACTTTCACACATGCATCTTGCGGTAAACAACTTGCATATATTCTATAATGCCAATCAGCGAGCATTATACATGATTATAATTATCCACATGGATCAATAATGCTAGTTCAAGTTAATAGTAAAGGAGCTCAGCAGTGAAAAGAAAAGAGTCTCGGTCGATTCGATTTCCACATGTCATCTTTGGAACGGACTGAAATATTTTCATCCCTGATACCTCATATTTCGGATTAATATCATAGCCAACTAAAGAGGAGAAACTTATAGGAATATGGGGAAAAGCCAACTCGCCTCAAGAGTTAATTAGAGTTAGATAACTTTAAACAAATAAAAAATTATCCATGTGGTTTAATCGCGCTTTATATTAAAATTATAACCAGCTAACTGCCACGAAACAAACACTCACGTTGCGTTATTAAAGGGAAGCCAATCAAGATCCATGTTTGTGGGGAAGAAAATGAAAGAGAAATTAAGTAAAGAAATCATAGCCCTAGTCAGCTTCCAACTCTTGCAATGTCCCTCTATATCTTAGTTGTGAATTCCTCATTGACCAATAGTGCAAAGCTATAGTACGCAAAGTCGACATAGACTTTCAAAGGGTAGTTTGTAAAAGGCACTATCTGCTAAAACAGAAACAGTCCATGGTTTCGTTTGAGATTGGGTATGATGTCTAATACACTGAACGTGATGGCCGAGTTATTCTATCTTAACTTCTCCATTAAGCTCAAGCCAATTATAATAATGAAAAATGACTTCTCATTTAAGAACAAAATTCCATTGTCCCAACATCCTTATGAGGGCCGATTTGCTTGTTAAACATGTCCAAATTAACTTAATCATTTCTCTAATAGGATTAAGGTGACTAAGAAACGAAAAGATGGTTCAACTTTCTTTGGCTTTTTTCCGTCCTCCTTTCTTGTTTTTAGGGGTTAAAATTAACAAGAAAGCTTCACTAGTTGGTGTGGCTTGCGTGTGTATAAGCCATGTGAGATAGTCTCACAACAGCTAATATTGTGCTAATTCAATGAGTTAAAAGGTGTGGGAATGAACTAGATTTTCTTAGTTTCTTTCCTCACCAACCAGAAGGGATCGTTCTACTAATACGTCAAAAAGCTCTAAAGAAGGAACAAGCTTTTCTATCTGCTCATGTTTTTCTGAAATCTAAACCATGAACCATCCTTTTCATTCTTTCCACAAATCAAACCAAAAGTACTAAGAAGTTTCAAGCAAAATAAGAGAAAGGTAAAAGAGAAAGCATCCAATCCCATAATAAAGTTTCAAATTAATATTCATATTCTTCCCTTTAATCTCCCTTGAGGAAACCAACTCCACCTGTTCTACAACAAAGCTAATGCTCAATTTCCAAGGCTCTCTAAAAAAGAGGGCAAATTCTAGTGTACAAGTCTCTCTAACTTTACATGGGTATGGGTGAGGGTACGCAGGCTTAAACTCTATATAGAGATGGCCACATGAGTTGAATGCTCATGTTTATGAATATGTTGTCAATTATTTGTATTTTGTACATGCTCAAGTCTGTGTCAATATATTGTTGTTCCCTCTCTAATAAATGTTATAAAATTTTCTAATGATTTTTCCTTTTTATGGTCAATTTGGTACGGAGGTAAAAATGGGGGTGAAAAGTTCATGGGTCAATTTTATTAGTAAAATTATATTGAAAACTGATACATGTGTCAATATATCCCAATAAAGCAAACAAGGAGAAGATGAATAAAGATGACGTGGTAGAAAGTTAGTTAGAGTGATTGGAGTTTGTTATGAAAATCTCGAAGGTAGGTAGGTGTGGTTTTTGCTCTTGTCGAACGACGAATAAGGGGATCAGGATTGTTGGATGCTGGAATATCAATGGGAATAGGAGCTGGAAGTGGAACATCAGGTATATGGGTTTCTATAACTAATGGTTCAGGTTGAGAAAGGTCAGGGAGATTTGGATGAGAAGTAGGAAAAAGAGTGAAGTGTGATGGCTCATGAAAAGGGAAAAAGGATTGGTTACTAAAAGGGAAAACAAATTCATGAAATATGACATTTCTAGAAATAAAAACAGTCTTGGAATTGAGATCATAAAGAAGAAAACCTTTGGTGTGTTCTGGTGTACCTATGTATGCACATTTGGTAGCTCTAGGAGAAAGTTTGTGTCTATGAGAAAGTAGAGTGGATGCATAAGCTAGGCAACCAAAGACTCGAAATGTACTAAGGTTAGGTGGTTTGGAATACAAAATCTCATAAGGAGACTTGTGGTTTAATAAGGGTGTTGGCAAGATGTTAATGATTGAAACCGAATGGGAGACTGCTCCATAAAGAGTGTGGCAAAGATGCTTGAAATGCAATGGCTCTTGTGACATTCATGATGTGTTGATGCTTCCTCTCCACCAACCCATTTTGTTGTGGGGTTTCAACACAATTAGTTTCATGAATAATGCCTCTTTGAGAATAGAAATCAGACATTAAGAATTCCTTTCCATTGTCTGTTCGAATCCTTTTTAAAGACACCTGAAATTGATTTTGCAAGCATATAATAAAACTTTGTAGAAGCTTTCGAGACTCACTTTTGTACACCATGAATCTAACCCAAGTGAAACGAGAGAACTCATCAACCAAGGTCAGAAAATATCTATATCCTTGAAATGAAGGAACTGAAAATGGTCCCCAAATATCCACATGCAATCTGTCAAACATACTGTTTACATGAGAAGTGCTAATTGGAAAGGGAAGCTTCTTCTGCCTAGCAAAGTGACATATATCACATGGTGTGACTGTTATATTGGGTACAAAAGGAAACTGAGAAGCAACATGCTTCAAAACAGTGTCTGAGATATGGCCTAATCGAAGGTGCCATAAAGAAGCATCATTTTTATTACATTGAAAAGAACCATGACAGGTCCGAGAGCTTGAGACTGGTTGAGGAGGAACGACATCCAGAACAAAGAGTCCTCCCATTCTCTTAGCTGTACCAATCGTCTTCAAAGTGACATTCTGCTTAATCACACAATGGGAAGCATGAAAGAGCAGAAAACAGTCATTATCTTCAAGCAACTTTGTAACAGACAAAAGGTTAACCTTGAATTCGGGTATATAGAGCACATTCCTTAAAGAAAGAGAATGAGAAATATGGACAGTACCAGAACACATTGCAGTAATTGAAGATCCATTTGGCAAGAAAACAGAAATGGGCATAATCTTGTGCAAAGATGAAAAAACAAATCGATCATGACAAATATGATCTGTAGCTCCTGTGTCAAGAAGCCACTCGATTGAATTCTTACCAGTAATAGACAATTTTTCTTCAGCCAAATCAGTCTGAGCCATGTTGGTAGTATGTGAAGATTTTGGTTGTTGCATGTAAGTCATGAACTCTTCATATTTCTCTCTGGGAACAGACATGTGAGAATTTGCCATACTCTCATGATCCATGATCACTGCATTGTTACCTTCAATTTGTACTATATTGCTGGCACCTTGAACCTGATAGTTTTTGGTTTTATAACCTTGGGGAAAACCATGCTTAAAATAGCATGTATCAATGGTATGATTTGTCTTTTTACAATTTGTGCAATACTTGTTTCCTCCGTTTTGTTGTGTTCTCCCTCCATTGAATCTCCCTCTTCCTCTGTAAAAGGATCCACGACCACGTGAGTTCTCTGATGAACTCAGAAAAATCTTTGTTTCAGGTACAGTTCCAGTATGAGTATCAACTTGCAACTGTCTCTCTTGTTGAATCACGAGAGAAAAAGCTTTATTTATACTAGGAAGAGGAGACATTAGCATTATTTGAGAACGAGCTTGAGCAAACTGCTCGTTTAGGCCTCTTAAGAATCTGATAACATGATCAGCCTCTCTATTTTCACGCATACGAATCAAACTTCCACATGTGCAAGGTGGAATCGGTCTCAGATTATTGAGTTCATCCCAAAGTGCTTTTAAATTTGTGAAATAGTCAGAAACGGATCTATCACCTTGACTCATCTGGTATAGATCTTCTTGAAGATCTGAAATACGAAAATTATCAGTTTGTGAGAATCGTTCTTTTAGATCATTCCATACCTCGTAGGCTAGTTCGATCCATATGATTGACTGAACGATCGATTCTTCAATAGCACGATGAAGCCAAGAGAGCACCATCGTATTACATCTTTCCCATGCAGCAAACTGCGGATCGTTTTCGGAAGGCGTTGTGATGCTGCCATTGATAAACACCAATTTGTTTTTAGAGATCAAGGCTACTTTCATAGCACGAGACCAAGCATGATAGTTTTTCCCGTTCATCAATGGAGAAACGAGAACTAAAGAAGGTGATTCATTCGGATGAAGGTAGTATGGATCAGAAACTTGTTGATTTTGATTCTGGTTGGGTTGATGGTTAAGCTGAACTGGTTCTGCCATCATTAAGAAGCAGAAAGCAAGAAAAGAAGAAACAGGTAGCGGAAGGTGGTAGATGGCCAGAGCTTCAAAGCTCTGATACCATCTTGAGAAACTGGAAAGTACTTGAAAGCTTCATTCAAAGATCTGTCAAAACAAGAACCTCTATACAACCTTTTATAATAAAGGAAGAAGGAAAGAAAAACTGCAGAAAAATAAAGTTGCAGAGAGTTATAACAAACTCTAACAGATCGAATCAAAACAGAAAGCTAAGCTAACAAACTAAGCTAAGCTAACAAACTCCAATCACTCTAACTAACTTTCTACCACGTCATCTTTATTCATCTTCTCCTTGTTTGCTTTATTGGGATATATTGACATCTTGAGAAACTGGAAAGTACTTGAAAGCTTCATTCAAAGATCTGTCAAAACAAGAACCTCTATACAACCTTTTATAATAAAGGAAGAAGGAAAGAAAAACTGCAGAAAAATAAAGTTGCAGAGAGTTATAACAAACTCTAACAGATCGAATCAAAACAGAAAGCTAAGCTAACAAACTCCAATCACTCTAACTAACTTTCTACCACGTCATCTTTATTCATCTTCTCCTTGTTTGCTTTATTGGGATATATTGACAACATGAATTTTCCACCCCCATTTTTATGAGAAATATACTTATAGTAATCATCTCATCAACTGAGACTTGATTTAAAATTTATTAAATAGTATTTTAATTTTTTTTTTGGTAAATAATAGTATTTTAATTTAATTCTACAGCTTGTATGGTTATTCAGCCCACATGTTATGCTTTAATTGGATTGAGTGTAATACTTTTAGAGTACACAAGGATCTCTGCAATTTTATCCCATACGCAATTCCAAATTGACCCTTAGTGTGTAATAAATGGATATCATATAAAATACCATGTTACGATCCCATTTGCAAGGTATGGGACTTGGAGTCCCACATTGGTTGTATGGGCAACTAATTTGGGGTTTATAAGGTCTTGAGCACTCCCACCCTTTGAGCTAGCTTTTGGGGTGGTGCATCCCAAGGTTCTTAACATACCATTTTTGAAATTAATAAGACCTGATGGTCTATAAGGCAAACAGAAAACCAGTCCTTATTGGGAAGTAAGGATAAGTAGCAAGAATTTTAAATAAAAACAATATTCTGGGAGTCAAAATATAAAATCCTTAGTCTAGTTGCCCCACCTTATGTTCTGTGACTACATGATTAGTTGTTCAAAGTGATTGAAATATGGATCGATGATTGGGTTTTGTAATGCATTTGCTATGAAATATTTTCTTTTGTTTAGTGTTATCTTCTACTCAAAAAATCTCAATTGGATTCAGAAATGCTTGAGATCTAATCTCTTATTAAATAGAACTTGCTTTATATGGTTTAAATTTTTAAAATAAACCATTCACCATTGTGAGGTACATTACTTTTCCAGATATACGTTTCTAAATGGGGCATCATTCTTTGTAATAATAATTCAAATGTAGTCTTCAAAATGGAGGTTTCTTTTTCCTTGAATCATGTTTATTTCAATGTTGTTGTTCTTCATATTATTATATTATTTCTTCACTTTGGTGTGTCGTCCTTTTGGATTTGAATGATGAGCCTATTTTTAGTAATGTTGGTGTTCGTGCTTGATTCATGATAACTTTCTCTTACTGTTTGAAGTTTCACCAAGTTCATTTGTCCTACAAAACATACACATTAGACCTGTATTATTTTACATGAGTTTCTTTTGTGATTCTTTAATGCTTATTAGAGATTGCTAATACCAGAATTGCTGCAGATAATTAAGCGGGCAAATGAGACTGGTGAGGATCCTTTGATGTTAAGCAACCGTTTTTGCGATGAATATGTTATTGATATGACTGATCTTCAGTGTGAGAGACCATCTACGGAGCCTCGTGTTTCTGATCACATTGACAAGATAAAGGACATGATAACCCAGGTTTAACTTTGCTATTAAGATTGCTGTCTTTTGCTTTTATTTGAAACTTTTTAAGGGAATTTTTTGAGATTAAAAATATTCCTTTTTGCAGCATTTCTGTTGCAATGGAATTCCATTGTTTTGACAGTTTTGCATGCTGTTTTGTATTAGTTACAACCCTTCTTTTTTCAATTAGTGTATTTGGAATTTATATATTGCTTGTGAGTTGTGACAGATAAGATACATTTTTTTTTTAGTAGGATGATCTGTTTACTCTATGCTATTTTGTGTACTTTTTATAAAAAGACTTGTACGGTACTCACTCACCGTCCATTATTCTAGTGAGAATGAATTTGGATATTCCGCTCTCCTGCTCAGCCCCTCCCCTCCAATCTCAAATTATTGAACCTTTTAGTTTTAAATCAAATAATAAGTTCTTTCTTTTTCAATATTCCAGCAGTGTATGTCCTATTATGATAATTTAGCTCTTTAACTGGTGAGTAAAAGATTCAAATTTAGCAGGAACTAAAAATGCAAAAGGAAAAAGGGCCAGGCATAGTAATTTTTTTATGTTAAGAGGTATGGGATCTCCAAGTGAAACATCTGAGGTTTCAAATGATGATGAACTCAGCTTTCTGGAGTAGATGATGTTTTATTTGTTAGGAAATATGTTTAGTTGAGGTTGCATGTCATTTTCTTCAATATGTATGGAATTGAAGCATTGGATTTGGTTGTGGCATGTTTGCCTTCAGTTCTAAGGAATTAATTTAGAATTCAAAAGGTGGTTAATCATTAATGTAGTATGCAGATTATCAACAATGGCTATGCATACGAAGTTGATGGTGATGTTTACTATGCTGTTGATAAATTCCCAAATTATGGCATGCTTTCTGGACAAAGGCTAGAACATAATAGAGCTGGGGAACGAGTTGCTGTGGACTCGAGAAAGCATCACCCGGCTGATTTTGCATTGTGGAAGGTGAGAACCTTTACCAGTTATTTTAACATATTTTCAGTAACAGTTTGGAATCTCTCTTATTTCTTAATAATAATTGCAGGCTGCTAAGCCAGGTGAACCTAGCTGGGACAGCCCTTGGGGTCCTGGAAGGCCTGGGTGGCACATTGAATGCAGTGCAATGAGTGCTTGTTATTTAACTCATAAATTTGATATTCATGGTGGTGGAATTGATTTAATCTTTCCTCATCATGAAAATGAGATTGCACAGAGCTGGGCTGCAGACACTGAGAGCAATATCAGTTATTGGATGCATAATGGGCATGTCACCAATAACAATGAGAAGATGTCAAAATCCTTGGGCAACTTCTTCACTATTCGCCAGGTTAGTCCTTAAGCAACTTTTTTTAATTCCTGTTTAGATATTTGTAGAAGGTTTTGCATGGTAGAAGTCTCTTACAAGATTTGTTGTGCTTGTGCATATGTTTCATGATTTTTTTTTCTCTTGCAGATCACGGAGCGTTACCATCCACTTGATTCGAGACACTTTCTAATAAGTGCCCATTACAGATCTCCGCTAAATTACTCTGTCTCACAGCTGGAGAGTTCATCTGATGCTATTTATTATATATTTCAGGTAAGGAGCCTCTAAATAATCTGTATCAAATTCTGATTCACTGCTTAGAAGTTGATTGGCCACTTCATCTCTCTAGGTTGACACAGTTTTGTCATTTTGTAATCTGAAAATGTCACCATTTTTGTGAATGGTTTTTTACATTTCATATCCTATACTACTATGATTAATTTA
Organism: Gastrolobium villosum; assembly: GCA_032173675.1. Classification (NCBI taxonomy): domain Eukaryota; kingdom Viridiplantae; phylum Streptophyta; class Magnoliopsida; order Fabales; family Fabaceae; genus Gastrolobium; species Gastrolobium villosum. The sequence continues at coordinate 54,781 of JAVKPL010012846.1, read as the reverse complement.
AGCATGCCTTGGAGATAGAATGCCAGTGCTTCTTTCCTACTACTTAATTGTTTCTAGAAAGAAGATATTTACTTATATTCTGCGATGAAAATTGTTTCCCCTCTCTCTGTATGTATGTATTTGTGTCAGACTATATTACATGTCCAAATTCTTCAAGAATGACTCTTATGAGTCATTACACATGACAATATTGGCCTTCGTGGTGTACCTGTTATAACCTGTTAGTAAAACAAGGGAAAAGGTATAATTACATAAAACCAAGTTTCGATTATCAGGGTTTGGTGGCAGTCTTGCTGCAAGAATAAGTTCTGTCAACTCTACCACAATTTTGCTATGATTTGGATCTATTGACATTAGGTATTATAGCTACGGATACCTGTCTGCAATATTGTAAGGCTTAGTTGATGACATTACTCTAGGAACATTGTTCAAAACAGCTTCTTTTAACTTGTGCGATGTCCTTAACTACGAGAAGGATTTTGTTCTTTTGGTTGTTAGACACTTCAAGATTGTAAAGATGCTTTATCATCATTTGTACAAGGGAGCACCGAGAACAATGCAAATGTGCCTCAAGTTAATCAGGCTGCCAAGGATTGTATTAAGAAGTTGCGTGTTGAGTTTCAAACAAAAATGTCAGACGACTTGCAAACACCAGTAATACTAACTGGTGCTCTCCAAGAGGCCTTGAAGTTTGTGAACAGTTCTTTGATGATGCTGAAGGTATGTATTTGGAACCAGTTTCTTGTATCGTATGCCTGAAAGCCACATGCTTTTTCATCTGTCTTAGATGCACCGCTAATTTATGAAATATATATTTGGTATCTTCCAGAAAAAGATGCAGAAAAGGGCACAGTTGCAGTTGATTCAATCCCTATTGGAAGTTGAGAAGGAAGTTGTAAAAGTTTTGGACGTACTAGGATTATTGTCCACTAAATCCTACGCCGAGGTGACAAATTTTATGTTATTAAGACGAGCTTGCTTGTCTGTTGTGTATAATCTTAAGAGATAACTATTATTTTAGAAACCTGTCATTAATGTATAATAATTGTTATTCATTCATCAGGTTCTGCAGGAGTTTAAAGATAAGGCATTGAAGAGAGCAGGTTTGGCAGAAGATGAAGTGTTACATCTGATAGAAGAAAGAACTCAAGCTAGGAAGAGTAAGGATTTCCCCAAGAGTGATAAGATTAGGAATGATTTGACTGCAAAGGGCATTTCACTTATGGATGTGGGGAACGAAACATTTTGGAGGCCATGCATCCCGACTGAACCACAAGTTATTCAGACAGCAGACCAGAGGGCACTTACAGTTGAAGAAAAAGAGTCAAAACCTCAAGTTAATCAAAAGGTGGAGGAAATACTTGTTGATCAAGAAGGGAACGTGCCACATACGTCAACATGAAGGTGGGATCAATGTACCCCCGTTGCTATGATTAAACACAGAACTATGTTATAATTTATCAATACTATAACCCGAGGCTTCAAGATTGGATTATCAATTCAAGTCTTGGGTCACTTATTTTACACTTTTCTCTTTTTGGGTCACTTATTGGTCCTGTCTCTTGATTAGTTTAACTGGTTATAACATTTACACGAACAGAGCCTCAATTCGCATAGATACACAATCCAATGAAGCCTTCATTACCATATCGTTAGTACTCGGTTGAAGTCTTCTTCGGGGTTGTGCATTTTAAGAATTGTTGAAATATAGCGAACAAAATACGAGAAATTTAAAGAATTGTTGAAATATCGCGGTAAAACATTGATTGTTTCAAAATGCAATATTCTTAATATTTTGGATTACATCCGGGTATCCCCACAGCATAGTCATGAGACTAATCTCTCATCCCGGGTTAGCGCACACAGCGGTAAAGAGTTGGCTACGGAATGTTTTCCATTCACAAGAGTTGGGGTTCGAATTTTCAATCACTTGTTTAAGGGATGAGATGCTAAACTATCACGCTCACTCACGTGGTTAATATTCTTAATATTTTAAACCTGAGTTTAAATTACAGAATCTATCAAATAATTAAATAAAAATGCTGATATGAAACCTCTTTTAATGGAGCAGGACCCGGTGAAATGGCGCTGAGGATTTGACTGTCTTATATTTTTCTTTTAAAAAGAACTTCATTGGAATAGTTTATCCATATGGACTAGTGAATTTGAGTAACGAATAATGATCTAGACATATTACAATTTAGGTATTTAATTTTTTTTAGTCTGACTTAAAATAATTAAGTAAAAGCATATTTTTTAGTTGATTAAATCATGAATGAATATATCCTTAGTCACTCGTTTTAAAAAGATTCCTAATGTTAGGCTCTTATATAAGTAGCAATTATTGAACTCATTTGCATGATTGCATCATTGTTTAAAATTGTGAATGTATTTGTGATGTAAGTATTATTCTATGAGGAACACGTAATTGATCAGTTCCATCCTCCTGCTGCTTTATATTTTGGTAAAGTATATGAAAAAAATATTTTAAATTTGGGTTGCAAAGATATCTTCAGTTTCAACTGTTGCAATTACATAACTGATAACTTAGATTCAATGAGTAATGAAATGACGAAAACATATAGTTAAAAGAAAAATTATACCGGTCTAATGAAATAATCAATACATATAGTACAAGGCGTGCGATTGAAACAAGTGAAAACAGTAATGTTTTCTAATAGTGTGCGGGTCACTACTTCCAAACGGAGAGGTGTTTTAATTTCACATATAGACAAAGTTGAAGGATTGTTTATTCATTTCACTAGACAAAGTTGAAGGATTGTTTATTCATTTTAGCGTTTGGTTATGCGTAAAAAAAAAAAGGGATCCTAAACGGTATTAAAATTATCTCAATAATGTGTGGATAAAGATTGTTGAAAGTCGAGCATACCTGAACCCAAAGCGACGACAGAAGTTGATCATCAAAGAGTTTATTTCATATACGATACCACAGCATAAATTTATTGACATTTACCAACAAAAAAATAAAAATAAAATTGATTAGTATTTTTAAATAAACTAATCACTGATCTTGTCCTGAATTAATTCACAAATTTTTTCGCGAGTCTAGTAAAAAAATTGTATCATCATAAGATCAGACTAAAACAGTTGTTATAGGATATTCGAGAATGTCGTGATTTATATAAGGCAAAGCAAGTAAAATAACACTAACTATTTTTTTTATCAGTTTGATTTATATAAGGTAAGGTGATATTATTTTGGAGTAACCTTCCCGAATTTTTTTTTTTAAATTTTTGTTCCTGTGAACAGAAATTGATAGAAAATTCGTTTGATAAAATCGGTTTATTTTTTGTTTCCGGATGAACCGGTTTAATTTTTGCGCTAGGCAGCGGAACAAAGAATACAAAAATCTCTGTTATTTTATTTCGGGGCAAAAATTGAGTAACACTTGTCTCTCTTAATCACTTTTCACCTCTACCATTATCGCCACTACCACCACCATCATCCCGACACGACCGTTGCTACCACCATCACTATCACCACCACAACCATCATCGCAGCCACAGCTACCACCACCGCCGCCGCCGCCACCACCACTACCATCACTACCACCGCCACTACCATCGTCGCAGCCATTGTCGTCGCCATCATCTCCATGCCATCGCCACCACCGCCACCGCCACTGCCACCACCACCTCCACCACCGCCACCACCACTGCAGCTACTGACATCATCATCGCCACCATCACCACCACCGCCGCAGTCACTGCCATTACCAATTTACCACCACCACTATTGCCGCCACTACCACTAGCACCACCACTACCACTAGCACCACCATCATCGCAATCACTACTGTCACTACCACCACCATTGCCGCCACCACCATTATGCCACTACCACCACCGCAACCACTGCCGTCACCACCACCACCATGTCATCACCACCACTATCATCGCGCCACCACCACTACCACCGCCGCCGCCGCTACCATCATATGCCACCACAATTGTCACCATTACCACCTCCGCCGCCCCAACCACTACTGTCACCTCCACTATGATGCCATCACCACAACCACCATGCCTCCACCACTACGCCGCTGCCACCATATAGAAAGAAAAGTAATGATCCGAAATTTTTTTATGTTTAATAGGAAATATTTTTTATTATATTATTTATTATGTTATCAAACGCAATTCTCATTCTCAGAATAAAAATCACATTTTTTTCTCTGAAATTGAAATAGAAAAGAATTATTTATTTTCAGAAATAGTGCCAGACATCAAAATGATTGTCATTCACACCCTAATTAATTATAAATCTTACCACTTATAGCAATCGGCTAAATTAACTGATAAAGGCAAATGATATATTCTAAAGATATTCTTTTATCTCATGTAAGACATCCCACATGACTGCCATGTGGCATTGTACTGCTTGTATTATGAGTTTAAATATCTCATGTGCTTTTGGCCGATTGGTTATTAGCTGGGAATGACTAGATTAGCAAGTTCTAGGAGTACAGATGCCACTCACCAAGAGTTCTCCTCAATCCCCATCTCACTTTTCTGATACACCGAATCTCCTAAATCAATTATGATATTAGTTTGATTTAGGCATTTAGCCATTAATGTCTTAAATCTATTGGTGATTTTGTTTTCATCACCACTAATTTCCACCGTGCATTTCAGACTTTAGGACCATCCCAACTCACAAATACCGTTCAACTTGTCCCCTTTGTTAAAAGTTGAAGTGCCTAGGCTATAACCCAAGAGCTTGGTATAAAGCTAATAGGCTATGTTGCCACAAAGGAAAATGCTCTAGTGGGGACATCCACATTTCTTCAAAAAGCACCAAACATTGGTCTGGCAAAAGGACTGGATACCACCATTTTCGCTTACACAAAAGCCGTCTTCATGAGTGATGGAAAACTTGCAGAGATAAGATTGAAAAGAAAAAGAAAAAGAAAAGCTCATGTAACTGTAAGGTACGATGTTAGTGGTCGTGCGAGTTACATATTTTTGGTTCTTTCTGCGTCCTATAACTAATAACTTGCATATCAAAATCATGTCAACGTAGTAATCAATCAAGCTCTCTTTTTAGAGAACAATTTTGGGTCCCATCTTTATATCTTTGGAAAATAAAATCCCCTAGAGTTCAAGTACAAGAGGAACCTTGAGCAGAGACCTAAAACAACTTTTCTCATATGCACCGCAAACGTTTGTTTCCAATTTGACCATAGGAGCTTTTGGAACCATAGAAATTAGAAATACCAAGTGCAAACAGTTCTACTGCCTACTTCCTCAGCGAATAAATCTTTGGTGCTACTGTTATACCAAAGATTCAGTATATTCCATTAATAGAATTATTACATGTTAGATAAAATTCTCTTCTCTCTGTCAAATTTTCTCTCTCTCTCCTCTGACATGTAATGTTCCCATTGATGAGATACACTGAATTTAGGTGCAACAGATGTAAGATTTATTCCTATGGAGCATGCATGTCATACCTTTAAAATTTCTCCAGCTTTATCAGTTATATATCTATCCGCTTTAAACTTAGGGTTTTATTTTTCTTATATCATGTAAGAGAATTTTTTCTCTTTCCCTTTTTAAAAAATAAAGTGAGTCCCATCATTTATTATGAGAGTAGGAGATAAAATTTCTCTCACGTGACATAAGAGAAATAAAACCCTTTAAACTTTATCACCGACTTTAAAATCATACATTTAGGGTTTATGATTGATCATAATCCTAGTCAGCCTTACTTTTATGGTTATATTGTTTTTTATGTTATAAAAGATAAATTTATCTCCTATACATACATAAAAATGTGCGAGACCTTGGAGTGTTGGCGGTCTGATTGAATTGGTTTTGAAGCAAAAAACATCTGATTCAATCCTTTCTGTTTGATTGTTTAATCATCCATTATGTTTAATTTTTTTTTTAAATCCGATCCGATCCAATCCATTTCATTTTTATTCTATTTGAATTGTATTGATTTTTTTCAAAAAGTCTAAAATTTCAGCCATACAAATCACTAGCTATATCAAAATAAAGTCATTCAAAGTTACAAACTATTGAAAAATTCAAGTCTTCAAACTAAAACAAGTCTTAAAACTCTTGAAGAGTTAAAATAAATTAGTAAACAATAAAAAACTAAAACAAAATAGTTTACTATCAATAACATCCAAGATTTCAAGTTACAATCTTTCAAAAAATAATAAATATATAATACATTGGATCGGTTTGAATTGGATCGGTTTTCACCAAACCGAAAACTGATCAAATCCAATTAAAATATCTGGATTTTTTTCGATTTTTCGGTTTTCGATTCTCGGTTCGATCTCCGCGGTTTGAATCGGTTGATGAACACCTCTAGTGGAGCCTATGTTTTCTTTTTCTATCTCTTTTCCTGTGTGTAGGAGATAAACATATGGGTCCCATATTTATTTTGATTTTCGTACTTTTACATGTGTGTAGGAGATAAACTACAACATAAGAAAAAATGATGAGATCTATGTTGCATCGACATCGATACGGGACACGAGACACAATACGATACTTCGATACGTTAATTCTAAACGATGGTAAATTTTGACATGTTAGGACACATTTTGATATTAAATAATATTTTTAATTTATGTAATGTATATTATATTTAATATTCAATAATTTAACAAAAAATGAAGCTAAACTCATAATATCCTTCAATTTTGCAAAGAAACATAAGATATTACAAATGTTTATATTAAACTTAATAAAATAGTAATCGTAATCCAACGAATCTAATAGTTAGAAATAAAAAAAAACAACACAACTCTTTCTTGAGTCTTTGCAAGGCATGTTGAAATGTTAGAGAGTGTCAAAGTGTCGGGGAGTATTGTAAAATATCAAACATGATATGTCAGATTTTTCGAAATATCTGTTAGGACGAGACTAATTCCCTTTTATGATTATTATTATTATTTTTTTGGGTGAAAATGATTCTTTTATTCTCTTATAAGTTTGAAAAGAAGCTGTTTGTAACCGTCGCCTTTTCATCGTAAGAGCAATCTTCCACTGTGGAAAAAAGAAGAAGAAAAAAATTGATTGAAATTTGAAAGGTCTTGTCCTGAAGTTTTAGGAAAAAATTGAATTTCAAATTTGTGATAAAGGTGGGACTTTTAAAAAAAAAAAAAAAAATATGTGGCACACCATTTAAAAAGTCACTACTATAAGAATTGAATTCTTAGAAAATGTTTTCCCGAAGTTTTAAGTACCAAATAGCATTAAGTTTTAAAGGAAATGAAAACTGTAGCTTGATCTGTCTCATGCTTTGTGACGTTAGCGAGACAACAAGGTAGCCGCTCAAAGAAAGCATCTGCAGTGCTCCTCCAATGGAATATGGAAGACTGTTTTGAAAATTTCATTTTGATGAAAAGGAGAGAGCTTATTTGACAACATTAACAATATGCTTTTAGATAAGAATATGCCTTCAAATTTAAAAAGCTCAATCAACTTCAAGTTTAAGCCATATTTGTCTCCTAATTTATATCCAAATAAAAAATATCTGTGAACTGTAGTGTGGTACAAAGGAAGTTCTTTATACCTTGCATCTTCTATGCCGCTTCCTAACCCACAATCTTAAAACGGTAAAACATTAGGCTCACTAAGTTAGGTATATATAAATTATAAATCAAATAAAACTACATGGCAAGGATATGAAGAAAGCAAATTGATAGTTACGTGTGATGAGAAAAGATTTGGAGCTTCTCTTAAGTTAAAAACAAACAAAGAAAACACTTTTTGGTGGTGAAGTAATAATGTTATATCTATTATAGATGCACGCTAGGAAACATAGCAATCGAACCTTATCAAAAGTACAAGACAAGTCGGAGACAAGCACACATGTTTCACGTAAAATTTAGGCATATCTATATAATCACAGTAAAAGAGTTCAAAAAATCCAATAAAAACAACAAGTTATTTTGGCATAAACTGGTTTTACTGAATAATTAATTCAGAAAAAGCTTATCAATATTGACAATTTACTAACAATAAAATTATAATTATTATAGGTGGTATAAAATTCATTTAACTTTTGTAAACATCATTTATTCTAAAATAATATTTTCCGATTCAGAAATGTTGTTCAAGTGCATGTGTACAAAAGAATTTCTTTCAAGCAAACATTAAAACCAGCGAGTTGCTAATTCAGAGTAATAATTTATTTTATTTCATACAATCATCTTCTTATTACTTAAACTTACGACATAATTCACCTAAAATTTCATCCTTACCAATCCCAACCGGCTAAAGCTATGTTTTTACTACTTTTCCATTTTATATTTTTCCACAACTTTCCCATTTTTTGGGTTTCTGGGGTTGTGATCAAATGTGAAAGGGAAAACATTTTCTATGTTGCATGAAAATTCAACTATCATATTAGTGACCTTTCGATTTGTGTGCAAAACTTTTCTTTTCTTTTTTTTTAATAAATATGAGACCCACCACTAATTGAGTTACAACATGAGAATTGAATTTTCATGCAACATGAAGAAATCAAATCACAATGTAAAATGGCACATTAATTTGAGGCAGACTTATGCCAATAGCGCTAGGACCCCACCCATCATCAACACTATAGAAAGCCGGATCATGAGGCTTTGAATCAGTGTTCTTTTGTCGTCCTTTCTTTTTCGAACTTCTAAGGTCTGGTTGACTGAATGGCTACCATCGCGTGAGAGAAAGTTCAAAGTAAACTTCGAATTGTTGCACACGGAAATCATTCATTGCCAGATCATAAACTCTAAAGAGAACTGACATTTTTAAAAAAATTCAATCCTTCCCCGTTGCATTGTTCAATTAATTAAATCAATCTTAATCACTACTCATATATCACAGGTGAATGTCAATGAACTAAAAGATTCAGTAACTTTAATTTTTTGGCTTAAAGGTTGAATGATTTCTAGCTATAGTGTTCGCTCAATAAAATGGCACTGAATAGTGCCTAAGACAGGACATAACCAACAAATTAAACTCGCAGATAGACCTTGTAGAAAGCTCTAACAAATCTATTTAACAAAAAAAAAAAAAAAAACTAGTATACTTAACTACTAATTAATTTTCTTTGTAAAAACCTTAAAGATAAATTGTAAGGCCTTTTATATAGGATATGCTAATAACTTTTATGTTATGTTGTAACTTATCACCAATCCCTTTTCAAATTATTGATAATTAGTTGATCAAGTTGATTCAAGGTAAAGTGCTCGTGACTAGCATTATTCTTAATGAGTGGATATGATGCATGCTACAATTGTGCATCATTTTTCTGACCAATTTTTATCTTTTAACACCGAACTCATCTTTTTTGTGTGTGTGGATGAATTACATGTATCCTCCACGGAAGGTGATTTTGTTTAGGATGGGTTCAAGATTAAGGCTTTAAATCCATTTTAAAAATAGTAATGTGGAGGATCTCACGGACTTAGAGACATAACTTATTTCATTGCTAATTCCATATCAAATAGAGATGGATTGCTTTTTCCTTCTCTAAACCGTCTCTATTAAAACGGAAAATATTCCGTCTCGAATTCTTATTTTTTTTAGTAGTGAAAGAAGACAATTTAACCACTAATACTGCAAAATTGTTTAATGTATTGCAACCAAACATGCAAGAGTGAAACACGTTACTCGACTTAAAACCTTAACTTAAATTGTTTGAATGATGAAGCACGTATACGATAAAATTCTTATATATTTTTGATATAAATCTCACTAATTGAAAGTTTGAGAGAAAGCTTCAAATGAGGTATAACTGATAGGTTTTATAGGATTTACCAAAAAGAAGTGTTAACATATTTTTTGATTAGTACTATGTGTTTATGGTTCATATGATACGGTGTACAAAGAATATTAAAGAATAAGATTTTATTTTACAGATTTTATCTTTATAACCGCTTCAGCATAAATCCAATAGTTCCTACAACTATGTGTTTATGATTCATATGATACACTGTACAAAGATTAAAGAATAAGTTACAGATTTTATCTTTATTTACAAGTTATATATGGCTATATGCTATATTTTTAGTCCCTTTCTCCCGCATTAAAATAAATTTCCGAGCCATAATTCATCTACTTTTTCGCAAACATATGCCAAATAGAAGCCAAATGTCCAACAACAATGATTATACCTGATCCGTCCGGTTCAAAAGAAAGCAAGACTTTCACACATGCATCTTGCGGTAAACAACTTGCATATATTCTATAATGCCAATCAGCGAGCATTATACATGATTATAATTATCCACATGGATCAAATAATAGTAGCTCAGTTAATAGTAAGGGAGCTGATCAGTAAAAAGAAAAGGGTCTCGGTCAGTTCGATTTCCACATGTCATCTTTGGAACGCACTTCGGATTAATATCATAGCCAACTAAAGAGGAGAAGCTTGTAGGAATATCGGGAAAAGCCAACTCGCCTCAAGAGTTAATTAGAGTTAGGTAACTTTAAACAAATAAAAAATTATCCATGTGGTTTAATCGCGCTTTATATTAAAATTATAACCAGCTAACTGCCACCAAACAAACACTCACGTTGCGTTATTAAAGGGAAGCCAATCAAGATCCATGTTTGTGGGGAAGAAAATGAAAGAGAAATTAAGTAAAGAAATCATAGCCCTAGTCAGCTTCCAACTCTTGCAATGTCCCTCTATATCTTAGTTGTGAATTCCTCATTGACCAATAGTGCAAAGCTATAGTACGCAAAGTCGACATAGACTTTCAAAGGGTAGTTTGTAAAAGGCACTATCTGCTAAAACAGAAACAGTCCATGGTTTCGTTTGAGATTGGGTATGATGTCTAATACACTGAACGTGATGGCCGAGTTATTCTATCTTAACTTCTCCATTAAGCTCAAGCCAATTATAATAATGAAAAATGACTTCTCATTTAAGAACAAAATTCCATTGTCCCAACATCCTTATGAGGGCTGATTTGCTTGTTAAACATGTCCAAATTAACTTAATCATTTCTCTAATAGGATTAAGGTGACTAAGAAACGAAAAGATGGTTCAACTTTCTTTGGCTTTTTTCCATCCTCCTTTCTTGTTTTTAGGGGTTAAAATTAACAAGAAAGCTTCACTAGTTGGTGGCTTGCGTGTGTATAAGCCATGTGATATAGTCTCACAACAGCTAATATTGTGCTAATTCAATGAGGTAAAAGGTGTGGGAATGAGCTAGATTTTCTTAGTTTCTTTCCTCACCAACCAGAAGGGATCGTTCTACTAATACGTCAAAAAGCTCTAAAGAAGGAACAAGCTTTTCTATCTGCTCAAGTTTTTCTGAAATCTAAACCATGAACCATCCTTTTCATTCTTTCCACAAATCAAACCAAAAGTACTAAGAAGTTTCAAGCAAAATAAGAGAAAGGTAAAAGAGAAAGCATCCAATCCCATAATAAAGTTTCAAATTAATATTCATATTCTTCCCTTTAATCTCCCTTGAGGAAACCAACTCCACCTGTTTCCAACTACGATAAATTAAAACCAAGATTATGGTTAAGCTAGGAAAATAATGTCGCCTACCTTAACTTTTAATTAAAGTGGGAAAATCTTTTTTTTGGGTTAGACATTTGTGTATCAAAGATCTTGATATGATGGGTGGCAAAAGCACGGACCTAGTGTTGTCTTAATTCCATTAAATATATTTTAATTTTTTAACTTCACTTTAAGTCATGAAAAGGAAATAAAGATCAAGAATTTTGGGAATATACCACTTGTCAACATGACCGTTTCGAGCTAATCCCCACTTTCCCCACAAATCTATCCGTTTCTCTTTTAATAAGAAAATATTTTTGCTATATTTAATTTGGGACCATTAATTATTACTTTTACAAGTGTTATATATATATATATATATATATATATATATGTTTAATAATTAATTAATTAATATAACTTCCTCTATAACCGTTGGATGGACGGAAATCAACGGCTAGTTACTGGAGTCAAATGATCTCTTCTATATATATATATATATATATATATATATATATATATATATATGTGTGTGTGTGTGTGTGTGTGGTTTGTTTTTTTGGTAATTTAAACCCAAAATGATGTTATTTTAGGATAAAAATTAAGATATTTTTGTAATTTTAATTTATTTTAGGGTTATAATAATCTTTATCATTATATTTTTTAATATATATATATATATATATATATATATATATATATATATATTTATAGAACCCAAAATAATATCATTTTAGCATCGTCCTGGGAATTAATGTGGATAACCTATATGCAGTCACTCTAAAAATATTTTTTGATTTATATTTTTATATATATAGGCATAGCAAGTGATTATATTTATCATCATTTTATACTTACCACTCTTATAACATGTTTTGTTATCTTTGGATTAATTTAAAATTAACAATTATTTTTTTCTCTTTTTCAAATGATTTCAAATTAATCCGATAATAACCAAAAATCACTTTATTATTTTTGGATCAAATTTAAATCAACGTCTCTCATTTGATATTCTTTTGTGGGTGTTAATTTGATTTTGGTTCAACATTAACAAAAATAATTGTTAAGAAAAAAATAGCTGCAAATATAACCTCTCTTCTTTCTCCTCTATTTTTTATTGTTTTGATACACGTTAAATTTGTCTTACTCTTATCCACAAGTCTCTTCAGAGCGAGAAGCGATTCTCGTCAATTATTTTCTCAACAAATACTCACTCTATCACCTTCCTTGTGTTTGGACAGCAACCTAGAGATTAGATATTAAACTTATTCAGTGAATTATGGGAGACGACGAAAGATTATATGGTGTTTGATTGAAGCTCTTGATTTTTAATCGGCTCGTCCAATTAAACTGAACATTTCAAAATAGTGCTTTTACAGATATTAGTCTGGATGTTATTGGTCCCACATTCTATCAACTCTTTGTCAAGAAAATAAGGCACCAACAAACCATCGAAGGGTTAATTGGAGCTTTTAGCGTATAGAAAATATTGCAATAAGATTTCCCGTTTCTTTGAGAGGCACAAAGATCTTAAAATTCTATTGGTGGAACATTGGAATTAATATACCAATCTTCATCTAAGATTGATCTCTTTCATTTTCTTGCATGTTTAATGTTATTGAACCATACTAACCATTTAGGTGACATGGGACACAATTAGTTGCTTTTCCATGATGCAGCTCCAATCAGCTATAAGGTATATATATTCGTGTGTACTAAGGCATTAAATGGTATTATGACATACCGACAGCAAGAAACAGACCTCTTAACAACCCCTCCCAGTCCAAGAAAAACAGCATATGTTGTCGAAATTACATAATAATTTGTACCCACAAACTCCCCGTTTACACCTGAGTAAAACTAGTGTCATAATTATTACTTTTTTTTTTTTTTTTTTAAAGCATTCCTAGATTTGTGTCGTTGCTCTATAATAGACACATATATTTTGACCACGTGATTCTGACTCTAATATTACTCTCACGAGCTCCTCTTTTAACCATTGATAGAAGGACAAAAGCAATGAAAGTAAAAAGTGCACTGCATCTGCATAATAATCGTAGATGCGTATCTAAGTAACAATTTTATTTTATTTGTATACATTATATATTATGAGTAGTACTACGTTTCATTCTTTGTACATATGATTTGAGTATGTATTATCACTAATACATAGTATAATTTATAAAAATTTATAAATATAACCATGCTGTCTAACAAAATCTGTGTGGTTAAGTTTGATATGCATATGCTTAATGTTGAAAGAATGTGTTAGGTGATGTGTGTTCTACTCCTTTTTCGTATATATACAAGAAAAAAAAAAAAACAAGTGTTAAACAATTAATTAACATATGTTGGAATGCTTTATCTTGTTTTCAAATTTCACCTCGACTAAGTACAGTACTTTAAAAGACTTGACATGTTGGAATGCTTTGTCTTGTTTTCAAATTTCACCTCAACTAAGTACACTACTTTCAAAGACATCTGTGGTCATGTGAAAGCAAATTTTTGTACTATTAATTACATTTCATAAATATCCGGCAGAAATAATGAAATTGCATCCATGCATTATATATGGTGAAAAGGGGCTGATCAATAAAATCAATGCACCGATTCTCTACCGAAAATTACACATAACTAATTTGACTAATTAAATAGCCTTCTTTAATTCTTATTATTATATTGAGAAAACTATTTGTCCTTTTTTAAAAAATAGTTATTTTAGTTAAAATTATTGTATTTTATTTAATATTTAAATAAAGAAAAAAATTTCTAACTCTCTCTCACCATAATTTTTATTAATTTTGATTAAAATAACACAATTCTAAATCCTTTAAAAGGATAACTACTATTTCCTATTATATTATATCCTTTTATCCATAGAATAAAATTCAAGAAGAATTAAAAAAAAAAAGTTTGAACTTATAAAGGAAGATAGGTCATGTACAAATTTTGAATGATGAAAAGAAAAAAGCAAATTAGTGCGTGTGGTCAATAGCAGTTGTTGCAAGGTATACTATGTGAAATCATTTGATTGAAAAAAAATAAAAAATAAAAATGTGAAAATGTACAACATGTGAAGCTGAAGCAGCCATATATGCCAAGCCTGAACCTATAGGCGGCTACAATCATTCACTTTCAAGCCGAGCCGATATAGGAGCCGAGGGATCACGGCGCAGCTGGAGCAAGGCTAAGGTGCAAGTCCAAGCCCAATGCATCATCGAAATTGGGCCCACCATCTCCTTTTGAGAACCTACTCAAAGAGGGTCCATTGGTACCAGCATGGTGGGCCCGGGCTTGTACCTGCATCGTTGACAATGCGGTTGACGAATCCCCTACAACGCCAACATAAGGAAACATCCCCGCACCCGCTGATTTCACACCTGTTATGGTGATATTACTATTATTACACATGCTGTTGCTGCTCGCCGACGGGAACACACAACCGTGTGATACTGACACGTGGAAGGGAGGAGGCGCGGCACGTGGCGGCAAATAAACCCACGAGGGCGCGGCTGCCGGGACCATCATGGACCCCGGCGGAGCCAGCAGGTGAGGCGGAGGGGAGAAGGCGGAGATGATCGGGTTTCGCACGAACGAAACGGCGGCGTTTCGAGTGGCCTGTAACTGTGCACGCTTGAGTTGTTGACGCTCTTTCTTGTGCGCGTTCTGGTGCCCACCAAGTGCTTGTGAATTTGCGAACTCTCTGAAACAGTACTGGCACTCGTATTTCCGGTCACCGGAGGAAGGAGGGCAAGCGCCACTTCCACTTCCACTTCCACTACCACCGCCTGAGTCCGGCGACCCAGATGGAGAAGGGGAAGTGGAAGTGGCCTTGGTGGTTGAGTCTGCCACGTCTTCATGCATCACATCGTGTTCCATGTTGTCTTCTTGGACGCTGAACCCAAAGAGCTTTAGGCGCGTTGGGGAAGTGGGGTTTGTTCTTCTAGTGTTGTAGTCAATTTGTTTGTCCATGGTAGTGGTTTGAATTAAAGGCTTGATGAAGAAGGGGTAGTGAAAGTGTGAGACAAGAAGGGGCAGTTAATGTGTTTATATTAAGGAGTTGTTGCATGTCTTAGGGTCTATTTATACTCAGTATTCAATGGGATTTTGACAAAAGAAATATTGTGTAGAAATTTAGATATCAAGAGAGAGAGATAGGGTCTTTGCGGACGTCCCAAGGAGAAGAAAGTGTGTGAAAATAAGGAGACAAGACCCAAGAGGTCCCATAGAGAAGGGACCCAAAGGATTGGAATTTGTCTCTTGATAGTTTTTATCTCCATTTTGCCTTTTTACTCGGTTGTTCAAATTACAAAGGTTTCTTCAGTGCCCTTTCTCTAAAGTATTTGACTTATGAACAGTTTGGGATAAAAGAAACTAGACGCCCAATCTTTATTAAGCAATAAATCAAAGGGTAATGGAATCAGGACGCAGATGCGATACATGTGATGGGAGTATGGCACGGGTTGAAAGTCTTGTACAAAATGATTGGCTTTGGATCAGAGCCATACATCATTCTCTTTTAATTTCAGCTTCACACACTTCTCCCTCGTGTATGTACGAGGCACTGTAAAGCATAAACTATGCATTATGTATGACGCACCAAGAATATAAAAGATAGCTAGTTTGAAGGGTAACTCATAGTCTCAACCAATCAACTTGTTGATTTGGTGAGTTGCATACGTATATAGCAGCATCAAAGCCATTAAATCGGCAGACTAACTCATTCAAAGTTTAATATTCAGTTGGACCCATTTCAGGGCTGGGCCACTTAAAAAAAAAATGTACACTGAATTGACTGTCTCCTATAAAGTGCGTAGTCTCATTCAGTAGTTGTCGTTGGGACCAGTGGTGGCCAAGCAAAACGCTCGTACCAATTTTTGGCTTCATCTTGTATGTTATTGTCTACCATAAACGTCTTTCTTTCTTTTTTAACCCAAATGCTCCACTTGGCTTTAATTTCTTTTGCATATGTGGTTGTTTGCCAATGGGAATTGATTTCCAATTTGGCAATCTGGTGCAATAACATTGGCAATCAACTAATATTTCTATCTGACTCACGCATCCACCCAAAATTATGACCTTGTATTTCATTATTTTAACTCAATTGCCATAATAGAGTAGGGTCTCCAATATATATATATATATATGGGTTAACATTTCTACAGTCATTTTAGATAAGTTTATCTACGACCACCATTTTTAATTAGGTTCTCTCGAGAGAACATAGTTATAACACGAAAATTGCTTTTTTTTCTCTCTCCTCAATTACTTTTCAGAACCTGTCTGCTGACGTGGAGAGAAAAAAAAAACAACTTTCGTGTTATAACTATGTTCTCCCGGAAGAATATAGTTAAAAATGGTGGCTGTAGATAAGCTTATCTAAAGTGGCTGTAGAAATATTTTCCCATATATATATATATATATACATGGGGCAAGATATTCTTACACCGGTGTAAGAATTAGAAGTCTTACACTCAATCTTGACCATTGATCCACTTGTACCATGGGTCAGGATCATTTTACACCAGGGTAAGTTACACTCTCAATCTTGTCCATTGATCTCATTTATATCTAAGGGCTCTAATTTTTTAGTAATGTGAGTCATTGGTACAAGTGGATCAATGGTCAAGATTAAGTGTAAGACTTCTAATTCTTACACCGGTGTAAGAATATCCTGCCCAAATATATATATATATATATATATATATATATATATATATATATATATATATATATATATATATATGTGTGTGTGTGTGTGTGTGTCAGTGGCAGAGCCGAGCTCTAATTTAAGTCCGGGCCAAAAAATTATATTTGTATTTATTTTTCTTAGTTTTAATTAGTTCATATCATAATATATTTAAATTATATTAAATACAGAACACCTGAGCAAGCAGCATTAAGAAGAATAATAATTTTATTAAATATTTTGTAATTTTACTAAAAATAATTTATTTATTTATATATAAGTGAAAATTAGACACATAAACTAATACAACTTACACAAAACTTTCACCAAAAATATTTTAAATTTTACGTAGGGCCAAATTACAAATTGTAACCCGGACCAAATTATAATTTTAATCTGAAAAAAATTATAAATAAATATATAATTATATATAATAAATACAATTTATTAAAATTTATCCCGGATCAATATCATATCTACACTACATGTGGCTCCGCCACCCGTGTGTGTGTGTGTGTGTGATGATTTAGGTTATATGAAATAGTTTTATATCCTGTGTTAGATAAACACTAAATTCTATATATAGAAAGAGAAACAAATAAAAAAAATTCTTTGAGAGAAGTTTCTAATTTGAAAATTGCTAGACATACTCTTAAGATTTTCAGAATTTCTCCCATGATGTAGAGTGATAACACATTGGAAGCTACATATCTGAATCTGATTGGTTACACACGGTTTGAACTAACATAGGTGGGTGTCATCCACATTGGGACCACATACGCAAGTTTTATAGCACTTGCTCCACATGAGCACTAAATCTATGGCTTTAATATAAGTAGAGAGAGGATCGTCCAATCATAATTTTTTTTTTCTTTTGAGTTAATTCAATTATAATTACTTTTTTAGGTGAGCTCATTTTTCCGGTATTTCTATAAGCTTCGATTCTTTGAGTCAGTTATAAAAATAATCCAAAATACAGGGTGAGTCAGTGATAAAGCTATTTAAACTCTTCCCAAAAGTGACATATAAAGATCAAATCGAAACTTTCTTTTCCACTTGCTCAACTCCCTTGCTACCAACTTATCTACCACCTTTTGTTTCAATCACACTTTTCGAGTCTTACATATTCACAGTGGCGGACGCATGAATTTTATTGAGAGGGGGCGAAAAAAATACATTTTCATAAATAAAAGTACTCATATACAATACAAATCTAATATGCAAAAAAATTAAAAGAAGTCTATTACAAAAATTAAAATCACTTCACTTAACTCTTACTCTACGTGTTTTCATATTGTTAAACTCATCTACGATAAAAATAGATCCAGAAAATGTTTAAATAAATTATATATAAATAGATTAATTAAAAAAATACGTTGAAATGCATTGTACCTAAATGATGCTTGGACAAGCTGTTGAATCCAGTAAAATTATTAAAATATAATCTTTAAGATATATTGTAGAACAACACTCCAGCAAGCTAACCAACAATATAAAAGTAAACACTTCTAGATCTCAGAATCCAAAAAATAAGAAAATACAGACTTAGAAAATACACTAATAGATCAGTAAATGAAACATTTGAAAATTTGAAATATTACAAGTCCCCAATAAATATGTTGTTATGCTCTATTGTATTTCACCTTGAGTTTTGATTTTTTTTTAATTTATTTTCATCCAAGTTTTGATTTTTTTTTAATTTATTTGTTCAACACAATTTATTCTTTCAGTTTGAAAAGTAATCCTTAATGAAACATTAAAGCATTAAAAATATTAACGCACCGAATGTCGGTGTAAAAAAATGTTAATCAATGGAAGATAATGAGTCGAAACAAAACATTCAAAACATGATAATGGTATGAACGAATTTTGAAACAAAATAATTGAATAATAACAGCATTGTTAATTTCATAAAAAAATAGAGATAGTGAGAGACATGAGCTGCGAAAATTTGTTAAAATTGAGAAAGAGTTAGGGATTTTTTCTATGGAGATGCAGATGCGGCCATGATTGAGTATAGTGTGATATATTATGGTGTCACGAAAAATAATTTTATATTATATAATTTTTAATACAAATAATTTAATAATATTACTAAAATCTTATTTTATATATATTAAAAAAAGTTCTTTAAATTTTGGGGTGGCCCACCCTACCCCTAGATCCGCCTCTGCAGATTCATATAAACAACTGTCTTTATAACATTAAATTCTTGTTTCTTAATTTGTCTTTTATCTTTTTTTTTTTTTTTTTTGGTAACTTACTGTAATGGTTTCTGCCATCAATTTGAAAAAAAAAAAAAAAAAACACTTGTGGAGGGCCTTAATCAATAATTATGCTTTCTTTTGTTGTTGTTGATTGAAGTGATGCCGATATTATCATTTAAGATCACCCGGATCGTGAATATGACCCACCAAGCTGAATTTAACCAATGAAATAATAAATCACAATATTTAACAAGAGATTATTAAGAGACATGATTCTATCATATTATATAGAACCCCCCCTAACTTTCTACTCATCCTTGTTTCTTTCCGCAACCATTAGTTTGGAAGCATCCAATAAAGGATAAAAAGATAACCCTAAATATTTAACTTTGTTTTCAAGTCGGATATACTTGTGCATATATGCATGGCAAAACGTGTCATTCCGGGAAAAATATTTATTCTTTTAAAAAATAAATTATTATATTTTATTTAACATTTAAATCAAAAAAATTTCATTTTATTCTATTATAACTTTTTTTTATACATAAAAATTTAAATGAGGTTAGACATTGATGCCTCACCAAAATTAGTGAAGACTCTCCAATTTTTTTAGATTTTCGGGAGAAATTACATATCACCCACCAACAAAGTCCTCATATTAGCCTGCGGGGTTTGAACTCACGCTCTTGTGAGATATGAACCAAACGCTTAGCCAATTGCGCCCACCTTTGTTGGCCACCATAATTTTTATTGTGTACATGTTTCTTTCACTATAAAACACAATAATTTTGACTGAAACGACACAATTTTACATAGTGTAAAATGACAAACACTAATCTCATATTAAAAATGTTAAGACTTTTAAAAATTATTAAATATTAAATAAAAATTAAAGAGTGTAAGAAAATTATTGATTAATTTTTGAAAGAAAAGAAAAACACGACGGAGTCTCATATAAATGTATGGATATATTTCACCAAAAAAAAAAAAATGTATGGATATAAATTTATTAATTAGTTTATGGGAATTATATCGATCATGTTATAGGAACCAACTTTTTTGACATGTTAAAAAAGGATGAGACTATTTTATTGAATAAAGTGTTCTCTTACTTTTTTTAAATATTATATACCTTGTCCTTTTTTAACATCACATTATAACATGAGGGATCTAATCTCCTTAGTTTGTATTTTCGCTAGTTAAAAACCAAATTATTGGATGTAGTTTATATTTTCGCTAGTTAAAAACCAAATTATTGGATGTTTTGTGGGAGACAGGAGGTGGAGTTAGCTTTAAGTTTGCACTCTCTCTCTCTGTGTCTCATAATAAAACTGATTAAACAATTAATAATCTAGTCACGTGAAAGCTAAGCCTAGATTAAATGGTCAAGAATGTGTACATTTATGACAAAGAAAAAAAGCAATTCGAAAATCCCTTGCACCTTTTATGAGTTAAATAAACCTTTTGGGAGTTCACGTGAACGGAGTTTTTAGAGAGAAGGGGAACTATGGTCAACCGATGAGACAAAAACAAGTGCATGATTTGCTAAAAAAGTGAGAAACATTAAGACGGGTATCCTAAAGCAGTATTAAACACACACATGACATAACATAACTTCCAAAAAAAAAAACACACACACAATAGTTAGCATCTAAAAAAAATATTTATAATAATTAGTCTATTTTATTATTGGGTTTTATAAAAAAAACACACACACAAGATTCGTTAGCCTCTCAAAAAATATTTATAATAATTTTTTGTCTATTTTAAACCCTTTATTATTCTTAATAATATTTGTAATTTTAGTATTTTATATATTTTTGTCCCCTATCACAAAAAATCTAGAATCCACCACTACTTAGGGAACAATTTGTTAGTTCCACATGGGCACTAAACTGTTTGCAGCTCTCCAGATTTTCTTTATTGACCAATTATCACTTATCACTACTCCAATTTCGGCTGTTCCAGCTTGATTTACTATTAATTAAGTTTCATGTTCTGTGATTGGAATTTTTTTATATTTTACAATGTCCATTCTTAAATATAGATTCCCAATGTTTCTACTAGGAAGACGATGTTTTTTTTTTTTTCGGGGAACTTATTTTTTAGTATTAGTTATTCGAAATATAGGACAACTTTCATTTTTCTGGAACTCCTATCTTTCTAGTAAAGACAAATTTTTATTCAGATTCCTCTCATCAAAACAATAGACTTTATCAATAAATTTAAAATTAGATGAAGGTGACTGCAACAGTGCTCGAATATTGTTATACTTAAACTATTATTCACAAATATGATCGGAATTTTGTTGTGCAAGCATATCAATTTTATCTAGTACTCTTGTTATATTTTTAATTTGCAGCGTGCTTAATTAGGGGCAGTAAATAAAAAGTGAAATTAATTTGATAATAGACTTGATATATATGAGAACTTAGAGTATTGATGCATGTATTGGATAAGAGAGAACTTTCAGGCTAAATTCTGATAGAATCGTCGGGTAAATTAAACAACAATATGAACTCAGTAATAATATCATATTTGTGAGTGAAAAAAATATATATGAAATCACATTCTAAAATTCATTCTACAAATCTACGTTATCACATACGTACCTCCTTTGGGATTAAGATTCTACAGTTTATTTTTATTTTTTTTATTTTTGCTTCAAAAGATTCTACAGTTTTGTTGAACAAAATTTTATATATTTTTCTAACATTTCTTATTGAATTCATAAAATGGCATTCATTGCCCTTTTATAATTTAATCAAATATTCCTATTTTCCCTCTAACTTGTTTTCCCTTTTGAAAATATTTCATATGATATTTTAATCGTAAGCTTTATATAATTGTTATCAAAATTTTAAATCTTGCACAATATCAAAATTAATAATGTATTTATAACATCATAAAACATGATATTTAATATAACATATTAATAATGTATAGCTTTTAATCAAACGGTAAATTTTACAAAAAAGTTATGCTATAAATACTATATTTTAAAAGATTTGATACTTGGTGTGTGTGTTTTTTTAAAGGAGGGTGGATGTGTCTGTGGGACGTGGTGTACTAGAAAGGGGGTTTTATTCATTTTTAAAGTTTCTTGACGTGCATTATGAAAAAATAAAATAAAATACTTGTATAAAAAATTCCTTGGGTTTGTGGCAGTTTGTTTCTTGGGAAAATCCATGCAGATGCAAGTAGTGGCCTAACTCATTAAACTATGTGACTGATTAGATTGAAGTCAAGAGAAGCTTGTTTAGATTACAAGTAATAGTACAAGTTAATGTTAATGCATAAAGTCATCCCCACCCTTATTTTCTTTAGTTTTTAAACAAAAGGGTCTAACATGGTAGTCTCCTCAGTACGAATATAGCCCAACAATATGCATGAATTTTCTAAAGGCTGATATAGTATTCCATTTTATGGTACTAATTTTCAACAGTCAATATATGTCTTGCGTGTCAGTGCTCAAAGTTCAAATCAATCCATGGAAAAACTTGGTTAATCATTGAGGCCATACGTTGGTTATGAATTGAAAGGGGAAAGTCCAGTTAAATCTAGTCACGAGAGTAAGTAACAAATAGTGTAAAAGAAACCATGCCCAAAGGATTAGGTTTGTTATTACCAACAACAAAAAAAGGATTAGGTTTGAAATTATCTTTGGCAATTTACTGAAATGATAACTGAATAGCATCTTTGAGCAACTCTCGAGCTTTCTTAGGAGTCTAATTGTAAGGCCAATAATAATTTTCTTAAGGGAAACCATTCTAATGATTTATGATTGGAGCAAACTTTCGGTACACTCTCTGTACCTACACCTTTACCAAAATGGAGAAAAATTTTGGGACATAAAGAAAAAAAATAAAATAAAATAAAAATAAAAATAAAAATAAAGACTAAAATAAAATAAAAAAATTACGCGTTTTAGTAAACAGATGTACCGAGTTTGATACACCCATAATATTAAAAAAACTCTCCTATGATTGAAACTTCACATCACAACTACTAACATGGCAAATAATTGACTATTTAAAATAATTGCTATATTTTCACCAAAAAAATAAAAAAAAAAAATAATGGCTATATTATTGCCTCCAGAGAAGATTACTTCAACATGAAATGACATCCATCTAGTTATTTCCTTTTATTTTACAATTTAGAAAACTTATTAACATTTTACAAGATTTTATTGATATTAAGATAACTGTTTCTGAGTTTCATTTTTAGATTTTTTATCTAATTATATTCAAAATTTTAAGATATAAATTTAATTAAAAAATACCTTTTAAAAAAAGTGAAGAAACGGCATGTAATTTTAAAAAATAAATAGTTATTTTTAAACCAAAATCTAAGCGAAAAAATAGCTACAATTTTGACATAATTGAATTTGTGTGCTTCTCATTTTAAAAAAATGAAATGAAAAAAAAAAAGTATGCATGATGAAGAATAACTAAAATTTTGACAGAATTGAACATAATTTCAAAATTATATTCGATGGAATATGGTATGATCCAATCAACCATGTAAGAATGGTCACAAATTATTTATTAAAAACTCTGATGAGCTATCATTTTCCTTATAGATTATTTTAGGCCCTATGGAAACCCAAAAAGTAAAAAGCCCAACGAAAGCTCCACGGAGTAAAGAATTACTGCCAGCGGGCGCACACAAGTATGTTAGGTTGCACATACAAATTAATGAATGTTCATGAAAAAAAAAAAGAGAATTTCACACCGATAATTTTTAATTCGAAGCAAGGGAGAATGATCAATAAGCCATCTTACGTGGTGTCTTAACGTGTTAATGACGGGGAAGAAAATTAAAAGAGCAGCAATACTAGCGTATTATGTAAAACATATTATATCTACACTATATATTTTTTTGGCTGGCGTGTTCGATAATAAAGAACAAGGATGAAGAAAATAAGTGTACAAGAATGAATATATCATTACAATATCAAAACTATATATGTTCAAGGAATTGGATGATGTGAGTCTCAAATTGGACGACAAAAATATTGGAAACAGTAACATATACCGTATACCTTTGAATGCACCGCATACCAATGAACAGATTAACCAACCAATATACAACTTGGTGGGAACCAAGCAAAGGAAAATATTCCAGACATACACCGCAACCGAAATATCCGCAGGCTGATATAAGTTTGATGCAATCACAGACACAAGCTGGTTGTTGATAGAGACAAGCAAAATCAAGTGCATCTTAAATCAACCTCTTATCAGAACCTTTAATATTCAAGTTAAACCATTTCTTCTTGCCTGATTTATCCTTGCCATCTGACCCTCCATCTTCCCCAGGGCTCTCAACTTTGGAATCTTCACCAGAAATTTTGCTAGAACTTCCATTGCTTATATTACTACCACTTCCACTAATATTGGTTGACTTGAAAATGCTGAAGGAAGAATGGATACTGTCCCTTTGTTTCAGAAGCTCGTCTACCTGTGTAGCAAAGCAACTAAGCCTCAACAAAGGTCACAGATATAACAACAGAAAAGTTACATCATATTATAATGGTAAGGGTAACATATGACTGATGATAAAAAATATTTAATGGAAATGTCAAGGGGGGAAGGAGGTTGATATCTTTTCACTAATAACGGTAAAAATGCCACCTTGTTTTCACTTTTGCTTCTCGTTTTCAGAAATTTGCAACAGAAATGATGAAAATAACAAAATCTTATTATTTTCAAAATTTCATTCATGACATCTCCAAAACAGGAAACAATGTTAAAACAAGATAGTCTTTTTGTAAACAAAAACAAAAACATAACTAACAACAGCAAACATCCCACCCCATTCTTCTAATTAAAATTATAATTCCAGTCCAAGGTTTGAGTGGGCCTGTGCTCTATTCATGCTTCAAACCCAAGTAACTCTTGTCTGTAGGGGCACATTAATAGGTCAACTTTTAAAATAGTGTATTATTTTGACATGTTGCACATCATATTCACATAGCAGTGCACATTAAAGGAAATACCAAGGATTAGCATCTTATGGCACTACAATTGAGTTGTTTCCTTGTTTCCCTTTTGAATTATACATTTGTGATTGCTACAGATTACGGGCCCTGTTTTTGGCCAGCCAAACAAACCGGGTGAGAAAAATTTGCGCTAGATCTAGCTTGCCACTTTTCAAATAATTATCGACTAAGCTGTGGACAAAATTAGTATTAAAAAGAATGCAAATGTAAACATTTCCAGATATGCAATTGTGTTGTGACTGTAGCACATGTTGAAAGAACGTACAGTCTGTTTTTCTTTTGTGTATCTGTCTGTCACTTCCTGATAACGAGCCAATGCCTGAAAAGAATGAAAGAGAAACAACACTGTAAGTGCCTCAAAGCAAAATTTAAACCATGAATGACTAAAGCCAATAATAACCTTTCTATATTCTGCTTCAAATTGGCGTAGCTCGTTCCTCTTTCTTAAAATTTGAGCCTCAATGTCCTTAAGTCTTTGGGTGGTTTCTTCATGTGATTTCACACATACTGCCTCAATTGTATAGCTAGCAGTCTTAAAGAAGTTATCTCCTAAACAATATCAACTTGAATCAGTTAAATGTGTTAAATAGTTTATAGGAAAAAATAGCCCAAGCAAGAAAAAGAGCAATATAACAAAATAAATTATTCAGACCATAAACAGCAAATATATGAGTGCCAGGCTTTAGTTCTGAGACTTCACAAGGTTGAAGACCTTCCAACCTTTTAAAGAAAGCCCCTTCAGGATCCTTGGCCATTGCTAACTGCACCACAGCACTAAAAGTAACAGCCGCTTTCCAAACAGCCAGCAACAAAGTAAAAGAAACCAAATGAACATATTTTTCATACCGCATTCACAGTTGAATCCATTCTGTACACTTGAAAATGTAAGAAATACATTCCTACAGACGTCACCTTGCCAGTCTTCTCACTGTCTTCCTGCAAAGACAGTTGGCATACAATATAACTAAATATACACCGAATAGTAATTACATCAGTACTACTTGAATAAACTACTAATTGCAATTCGTGCAATCTACAATCAATTACAAATAGCTTAAGCACAATTCACATAGTATATCTTAACATAACCCATACAAATGACTAGTTGCAGGTTGCAATCTACAATCAATTACTTTTGAACCGCCACTTACTTTACATAATCCAGCTACAAAACGTGATTGGGGTTTGCCAAACTTTGACATTTTTGGGATCATGATTTTGTCCAGATGAGAGACACAGGTACCACAAGGCCAAAGGCTTAATGGCAGCCGCCATAGTATTAAAATTTGTGCTGTCATGCTTCCACTTATTTTAATAGAAAATAATCAGGTCCAAGGATTGTTTTCTAATGCTCAATGGCTATCAATATTAGGCTACAAGGGTAAAGGGGAAGAGAAAGAGAGAGAAGTTAAGCTATATTGATGGATAACACTTTGATAATCTAGCATTCCAGAGACACAACCACAATCTAATACCAAGTTTATGGTCATTTTAATTATTATTTTTTTGGTAAACCCATTATGTATTTGCTCAAGTTTGGTCCATTCAAACCACCTATGAGACTAATCCTTGTTTGGACGTGGGAGCACAAGGGTTATGTGGCTTTCCCACAAGAGCTCCTTCCATGACATTTGAACTCGCGTTCTTGTTCTAGGTGGTTGAGACTTTAGACTGCTTACCACCTCAACCCACTCACCGTGGGTACAGTCATTTCAATTTATTATCCATTTGTTTGATAAACCAAAGGGAGGAAGGAGCAAATGTAAAAGCACTAGAACAATAAACATTACCTGCAATGCCAAACCATAGCCACCATTTGCATCTTGTTCAAAGTAGAGCAGCTGAAAAATCAGCTTTCAATATCACAATCCAATACCATATTAACCAGAAGCAAAATTGCAAAAGACAGAAAAACAAAGACGGAAATTGTTATAATAAATGCCTAAGTGATACCTTGAATTTACTTTGTGCAGTTGAAGTAACTCTTACTACAATCCCTGACTCAGCTTGCTGCTCATTTATTGTTACACCAAAAAAATGAGCACATTGCTTCTCTACCTGCAACAAATTGTGACATAAGTGGAACAAAAACGCCACCGGGAAGACTACTGAATCACTTCATTCGTCATGAAGAAAGTAAGAACCTTTCCACTGACTGATGACCCAATAGGAAGGGGTCTGACTGTAACTGTGCCATTCAGAGCTTCTTCAAGAACATTAGCTGAAATGGTAGTCTTGATAGGGACTCCCAGCTTGCTATCACGGCATCACCAAATAGAATAAGAAACAAAGTAAAGCTAAATAATTTTGAAAACCAAGTAGTCATGTACTAAAATTCACACCTGAATAAAGCTGCAAACATTGTGTTCACAGTCCCAAGATTAGATAAATCAATTTCCATGTCCATGCTATCAGCATCAAGTGCCTGATATTTATGGGCAGAATAGCTTTAAGAATGTTACACATCAAGAGGAGAACTATATCAAAAACAATATGAACTGAAACATGTAAAGCTTTTAATAAATATATAGTAATAATATATAAAATCAAACCATTTACACACCAATAAAGGAGCAGAATACCAATGAAACTTAAATTTTCAAGAATAGGAATGCCATAATAATGAGATGAATGCATGAATTGATGGTAAAGAAAATAATCTACCAAAAGAAAGTAAGACAAGAAAACAAAAAACATCACATATGTACATGAAGTATGAACTGAAACAAATGACCCAAATCTCACAACTAACATGCATGAAATCAAAGTTTGGTTAGATAAATATAATTATATAATACGTGTAAATATGCAATACACTCGAATTTCAAGTTGCAGGCAGACAATATGAATGCTTTAGCTCCTTTCTTCTAGATGTAAATGTTAAAAGTTAAGACAACTTTGCAGGTTCAATTTCAGATCACCAGAGATGTCAGATGCTACTAAAATGGCATGCTTCCTAGAAAAAAAAATACAGCCAACTAGTCAAGCAACACATTTCTTGTCAATTCGCCTAGCCAGATAACTTATACGTCTCCAATGTCACAATCTAATGCCGAAGCTAAACGGAAAGAAAGACTCCACACAAGGATTGCGAGAAAAACTATTTTTCTTTTCTAAATTTTATTTAACCAAAAAACAACCAACTAACAATGGAGTTCTCCGAGCCTTAAATACGCAATCAAAGGAGATAACGCATAATAAAAAAGAGAATTAAAGAAATAACAGAAATATAAAATAACAGACAATGACTAAAATTCTCTAAACTATAGAATAAGCCTAAAAATATCAAAATGACACTCGCACGCAAGTACGGATATTTCTAAGCCAATCTTAGGTGCATCACAAGCCACATATTTTGCTTTCATATTGTAGGAAGGGTTGGAAAAGAAAAACAGATCAGAAAAGGAATGAGAAAAGAGCTTTGGATTCACATAGGAAGTACAGTAAGAAATGAACCTCAAATCCTGCACTGTCATATTGCCTTCTCTTCTCTGGGTCAGACAAGATACTGTAAGAATATGCAACCTCTTTAAATAGTTCAGAAGCTTCAGGATTGTTGACATTTTTGTCAGGGTGATACCTGCCAATCATAAAGAAATATGTAAAAACTCCTTGATTATATTTATTTAACTGAATTGATCATCCTCTATACACCACAGTCCCCTTCTTGTAGTCAGTGCAATTTTTAACATGAAAGTTTATTAGGTAAAAATGTTCATCGCCATAAAAAGTTCTTGAAGTACCCACATGAGAAATTCAAACAAGAAAGATGAAAGAAGACAAGAAACGTACTTGAGAGCAAGTTTTCTGTAAGCGGTTTTAATTTCTTGATCGGTTGAGTCTCTTGACACGGATAAAACCTCATATGGGTCACGTCGAATTGCTGGGGTAGACGTTCCTTCCATCTTCGAACCCATTCCCATTTGCCAGCTCCTCTTTCTCTTTCTTTTTCTTTCTTGAAACACACACAGAGAGAGGAGTTCAAAAATATCAGCTTTTGGGTATAAGAAGAAACGAGTGTGACATGGACCGAATTGAATAGCAATAATGAGAGAGGAGGAAGGCACGCGATTCAAAACGACATTGGATCGGTCACGGATTGGTTTCCTCGGAAGAAGAGAAAGCTGTGAGGTGGGAATTTGGAAAGAATGAAATGAGAAAGGAAAGGAAAAAGGGTGAGATTTGGTTTTGAAAATACAAAAACAGAAACAAACTCCTTTTGCCTCTGAGTCAGTCGGAGGTGGCTTCTGTAATGAAATCTACTACTACATCACCATGTCTTTTCCTTCTTCTTTTCTTTCTTTTTTTTAATTTTTTTTTCTCTAGTTTAATTAGGAACGCTCAAGGGGCAAAGCGTGATTTAATATCATCATATTTGAATAGATATTTTTTTTTTAATTTAAGGGCTGAATTATATTAGGATTGAATATCATCATGTTTGAATAGATATTTTAAATTCTAGTCGAATATTATGTGATTTTTTTTTAATTCTTTAAAATTCTAATGAACATAAATGGATTTTTTTTCTAACAAATAACTGATTAAAATCCTTTAAAATCTCAATCCAATACACTCCTTATATTTTTTCTCTCGTGAATAGTATTTATGTTTTACTTTAAATGTTGATTAAATGAAAAATAAATTTATAATTTTGTGTCTTGATATCATTAAAAATGGAAGCAAATAATTCAATTATATGTTATGATTGAAAGGTTGTATTATCGAGCTTAAAATCATTTAAAATGTAAAGAAATGATTCAATTACATATATTATAATTGGAAGGTATTTTTGACACATTTTTAAATTACTCGTTAAATTTTAGATGAATTTATACGAAAAAAATGAAAAATAATTGATTAAAAGCTTGAAAAAAAAAAACACATAAAAAAATAAGTGACAAAAAATTAAGCGACAAATAATTTTAGTGAAAAAATATATTATTAGTATTTTAATTTCACCATTTTTTAAATGTCACATTAACTATTAAGTCGTGAAGGCACTTCAAGATTTTGAAAAAAAAAAAAAATAGGCATTATTAATAGTCAGTGTCATAAATTTTAAAAATAAAAATATTTTTAATTAATTGATGTAAAAATATTACTACTCATACAATAATTTCCATTTTTAAATTAAAAATTATATAATTCACTTTTTATTTTAAAAAATCATGTAACATTAAGCAATGTTTATTTAACCTAAAAATATATTTCAAGGGTAGATATTCGATTTTGATAGTTATAATAGAGACTTAAATCCAAAATCGGATTAAACAAATTCATTAAGATTTCAAACATTGATTTATATATAAAAAAAATAGGGAAATATAAGTATTATGTTATAGGAATAAGTTTTTTGTTCTGTAACTATTTTTAACTATATACTAAGAGTAATACATAGTTAAAATATTAAACTTATGATGTGAAGAAGAGAAAAAAAATAACTTTAATATTATAATTAGGGTCAGGATCTTTTTACACCAGTGTAAGTTACACTTTCAATATTGTCCATTGATCACACTTATATCTAAGGGCTCAAATTTTTTAGCAATGTGAGCCATCCAGTACAAGTGAATCAATGGTCAAGATTAAGTGTAAGACTTCTAACTCTTATACCGGTATAAGAATATCATACCCCTTATAATTATACATACTCTTAAAAAAAAAGATTGTAAGATATCCAGCCTTCAAGTATTAGATAAAGACCACTCTTTTAAGTTTAATAATGATTTGTTGTAAAAGATGAATAGTTTTTTTTTTCCAAGAATAATTCATTAGTTTACTTACATTGTAGTAACAAATTTTAACGTGACAAAAAAAATTATACAAGTATTTCTCATGCACTAGTTAGCGTCATATATTATATACAGTACAAAAATCTATAATTACCATGCCACATAAACTATTTTCTTCTCAATAATTAAATAATATAGTTTATTATGTAAAAAGTTATCTGAATTCCAGTCCCTTGAATGAAGCTCTTTTAAGGAGTGTTATTATCATTATTATTTTGATTTCAAAATATAATAATCAAAATGATATAAAACGAAAATGAAAACACAAACTCACACCTAAACGATAAATCTTACACGTCAAGTCACGTGCGCACTTTCATTTAAGAAATTATTTCTAGTGTCATGTGAAATGAAAATGGAGAAAATAATCAGGATTAAACCGGCTTTGGATAAAAAATATGTCAGATATCTTACTATTGAATGGAACAGTCCAAATAACAAGAGTTGTTTGAAGGCAAAATCGAACGTAATAGAGCACTAGGTTTGAGATTATTTGACATATTGAAAAGTTAGTTATGAGACATAATGATTTGATTTGTTGTTACACGTTTCTGTTTGATCACCGGAAAAATAACTCTGAGTTCTTGACTGCGGAGGGGGTGGACCAACAATCTAACTGCGAAGGGCGTGGACCAAGATTCAGGTATATTATATTCAAAAGGGGATAGTATGGTCAATGACAAAAATGTTAGCGTTGACAGTTAGTTTAGGCTGATTTTTCATTCGGGTATAGTATTTTGTGTGGGGCAAAAAAAGCAACTGATTAATGTCAAGATTGGCTTTTAAAAGCAGAAATCTATTTTATAACATTACATGAATGTTGCCATGTTGGTTGGTTATTAAAGATTAGTATTTTTTATGTTGTAGAAAATGATTTTATATTTTCTACATATATAAAAATGGAAAAATATTTCTGCAATTACTGCAAATAAGTTATCTGTATTTATTTTCAAAATGACGTCGTTTTGTTATTTAAATCTTAAAAAATTATAAATATAAAGACTATTATAACCCTGAAATAAATTAAAATTACAAAAACACCGTGATTTCTACCTAAAATGACGTCGTATTGGGCTTACTGCAGATAACTTATCTGGCAATAACTGCATAAAAAATAAACTCATATAAAAATGTGTAGAGCTTATATTTTTTTTTGTTTCTTTCTCTTCTTTTTATATAGCTTCGCACTCTATATATATATATATATATATATATATATATATATATATATAAGAGATATAATTAATTCCTATAACATAATAAAATTAGTATATAATATAAAATGATCATGATCTTTATGTTGTGTTTGACTGATGCATAAAAACAAAAACTCATCTACATTATTTACTAAGTTCAATAATTTAACTAGTATATTATCATACTTTGCAATTGCATGGAGAGAAAAAAATAAATGATTTGTCTATCTTGTAAAAATTAATGCAAATCAAAAAAATATATCACTACATTTTATTTAAATTAATATTATGAGATATCTAACTCCAACTTTTGTATATGTAAAGTTGACAGATATTTGAATTAGTACGTGTAATATTTTAACAAACATTTTATGATTGAAGTTAAAAGTGGTAATTTAGAGAGACCAATATCTGTGCGGATTGGTTGTCTAAATATCCATAGGAGCACCATTTAGAAAATAATTTTAGAGTCTTTGATTCCCCTCCTCCTGAAATTTTGCTACTGTATTTGACTGATTTTTATTTGATTTATAATTCTCGTAGGGTTCTTCTGAACTAGGATCGTGTTTCTTGGGGTCTTTTGCCCCTTCTCATTTACCAAAAAAAAAAGTGGTAATTTAAAAGACCATTTATTAGCTTAAGTGCATACGTATAAATGATTATTCACAAAATTAACATATATATATATAAGCATATATTTAATACATCATATTTAATCTCAATAATATTTCAACTCTACCAATAATAATTTGGTGAAGAATATGAAAAACGAACTACTCATTAGGTTGAAAACAACTAATCATAAATAACATTAAAATAATAATATACCGTAAAACATTGAATGACCATTCCTTTTAATAGAGTAATTAAAAGAATAAATATATTCTTTTAGTTCAAATGAAACTCTACTCCATGTATAAAGTTATGTACCTGTGTGGGCTTATTGATTATTTTTTTATTTTATTTTTTCTGGTGAAACTGCTTATTGATTACTTAACTATTCACCTAACTTTGCAAAAGTATCTTATTTGTGTTAGTACATAAATGTCCTAGACACAATATAAGAGTAAGATGGACCATGTACTTTTTTGTTATTATGAATAAATTTTATGAAAAAAAATATTTTTTATCTTGTTTTATATTGCATATCTTAAATATTAAATATTCCTACCACCAATTTATTATCAATCTAATATAATTATATATTATCAGTAGTATATCAAAAAATTGTTTTTCTTTTTTCTCTTCAACGTTTTTTCAAATATTGTTTGCTGAAAAGTTGATCTGGTGACCGAAAAGTAGTAATAAATTGATAGTAGAAACATTTGACAATAAAAATATCTTACCTCCAACTTCATTATTATTTTTAAAAGCCATTATTTGAATAGTTTTTAGAGCATTGTTTACCGTCAACACTTCTTAGTTTATCTTCCTAGTGTTTACTCCCTCAAAAAAAAAGTTTATCTTCAAGTTTTCTTATATTATTATGAGAATAGATATTCTTACTACCAAAATCTTCTATTACCAATTTACTACCTATTTAATCACCATTGGATCAATATTTTTTCTTTTTTCAATTTTTTTTAACATTCTCTCTTTGATTCAATGGTGATTATAGATAATAAGTTGGTAGTAGAAGATTTTAGTAATAATAATATAATTCCTCATTATTATAGGGATAAGTTATTTTTACAAATCCAAAGTTTACAAACTCTTACAAATCATATTATATATTACTACGTGTTTAAATAATATGTATAACATTTAAATTTGTAAATATAATCATTCTCATTATTATATACACTTTAATTTGAAATTTTTAATCTTTGATATTTTTCATTAATTAGAGTACAAATCTGTCAATATATAAAATAAAATGATCTTGGTCTTCATGTTGTGTTTGACTGATGCATAAAAACAAAAACTCATCTTCATAATTTACTCCCATTCGGTTCAATACTTTAATGCTTTCATTGATGTTTCCAACCATTAACATATACCAACGCCAAGGAGCGCCAAAACTTTCCACCCACTCCAACGGTGGCCCTTAAAAACTCTTAACCTCACTGAGTACGCACGGTCTTCTGAAGTTAGTTCAGAATCAGGAACTTCACTCACTCACTCCCTCAACCCACTCACAGTTCCTTTACCAATGGCCACTCACAGACTCGCTCTGATCATCCAAAACCCTTCAAACGACGATGAGTTTCTGCTCGTGAAGCAGTCTCGCCCTCCCAAATTCCAAGATGAAGAGTACGATTCTTTCGTCGATTCTGATCTCTGGGACTTGCCCTCCGTGCAGTTGAACCCGCTGCAAGCAGAATTGGAGCCCCCTTTTGAGGTGGAAGTTGCGGATTCCCATTCCGAGGAGGTCAATTTGAGGGAATTCGACATCCGTTCGGCTCTCAATGAAGTAGTGTTCTTGAGTTTTAGATTTATTTATTTATTTGAGTTTTTATGCTTTGTGATGATGAATTCGTGTTAAATGGTTTTGAAAATAGGTGTTTCGACAAATAGGTTTTGGGGCAGTTGAAGGGACAGAGTGGAAGTTCTATAAGTACGCGAAGGAGGCTGCGTTTGGACCCGGTTTGCCCGTTAACACAGTCTTCATTGCGGGAAAATTGATAGCTGAGGACAAGGACTTTCGAGGTTTGCTTGTATTTCCAGTTTGTTGTAGTTGACATTGCAATTATTATTATTATTATTATTATTAGTACTATCATTTTATTTTAGTAGAAGATGTATGACTTGGGTTGTGTGCTATCAATTTGTTGAGCAATTGTATTGATTTTTTTTGTGTGCTCATGCCCTGTTGTGCCCTAAGATGGTGATGCTGGTTTGTTTACCATGTCCAGCTAGTCTGTCTGTTACTCTGTTTTGTTCAAATTAGAGAGTGTTGAGAGTAAATTCTTTTTTAAGAAAATATGTAAATAAGTAAACTTAATGTCTTAATGTTTAACCTTTTGATATGCATTGGAAAGCTGTATTGTGTTTGTGTCTTTTAGTTTGTTTTTATTTGGAAAAGTTCCTCTTCCTCTTTCATCTCGATAAAGTTTTTGATTTTCAGTATATGATATAGATTGGGGAGAGTACAAAAGATAAACGTCAAACAGAAACAGGCAGATTGGGAGACGTGTCAGGGGCTTAATATTTTGCATATCCACAGCATGTGGTTGACTTCTCTGGTGTCGCAGAACAACAGTTCAATATTATCTGACACAGAGAGGCTTGGAATTTTCCAAGTTCGTGTCCAATCTGTTTCTTTTCTTTTCATTTCTTTCAAGTGGATGGGTGGCTGATTGATGTCTCAATGGAAGAAAAAAAAATGAAAGCGGCTTCTGTTTTGCAAATGTTTTTCCCACAGATGAGTTCTTGTTATTAGTGTAGTATCTGCTAGTGATGTAGATAGTTTAAATGAATAGCAACTGATTCACTAAAATCAATACGAATGTTTACTTTCATGCAATGTTAATCTTTCTTTGCCTATATCATTTTTAAATATGAATGCGATAATATGTTTACAAGATGTGTGATTAATTGTAGAATTGTATAACTCTATATGCAGATTCTTATAAATGGATGTCCGTTCAAAGCTGTCTTAACTGGCTTATAGAAGTGAAACCACAAGGTGATCGTGTTGGACCGTTGGTAGTTGTTGGTCTTATTAATGACGCATCTGTCTCCACAAAGTGGAAAGTCCCTCCAGCCATAAACTATCAGGTCTGCTTTCTTTAGATTTCCTCTGTTTCCATGGTGGGGCATTTATTGGGAATTAAAATTTTAGAAATAAATCTGGAAGCAGTTATATAGGAGAAGCTTTGCTTTCAAAAATGAGGACAAGAATTTCAAATGACCTATAAGCCACTTGTTTTTAGTGGAGATTCTAAGATATCTTGTTAAAGGAAGTCTCATAGAGACTGATAATCTCCATAAATATTAATTTTCCAAACCTTGTCATGTCTTTTTTTAAATTATTTAATGCTAAGGCAAGACTCTAGTGTTGAGATTTGTCATATGGTTTGCTTCCTAGATATCCATTGCCCTCCTATGTATTCACTGCCAAATGTGCTAACTCACTTTGTTAACTGCTTATTAGTTCAAAGGATAAAGAACCTCCTCCAGATCAGTGAGTTGTTGAAACTTAAAAATGTCACATGTACTGTTCATTTTCGGCAACACAAAATTTACATCTTAAACTATTTATTCAAAGATTATAGCTGCAGTTTGATATTTGTGTACAAGGAAAGGAGAAAGAGGGAGTTTACTTTCTATTATTCCAATCCATTATGTTTATGATCTGGTGCAAAATGAAGATTTATTTTCATTTTCAGGAGTACCCACCTGGTGTTATACTTATACCTATGGGAAGTAGGACAGCAAAGCCTTTTTGCACAACAAACTTGGTTGTGTTTGCACCTGAGCATGTTCCAAATGATTCCGAGGATAATGATTTTATTGCATGTGGAGATGCACTAATAATTGATCCAGGATGTCTATCAGAATTCCATGGGGAGGTATAGTTCCACATAACAAACAAGCTTGTGCAGTTAGTCCATGTCGTTTTGGCCTTTGAGTCATCTTTTACCCTTCTGTTTTTTATTCCATGTTTATGGGATGCATTTCATTTCTATACTTCCTTCACACTCGATTATACTGATTTGACTGTTTCTTAATATAACTTAAAATTACTTATAGATAGCAAAAACAGAAACAAATCCTATTTGTTTGAATTTATCTGCTTTTTTTTTTTTTTTTTTTTTTTTCTGCCCAAATACAAGTGGTAGGATTTTTGAGGATTTTACATGGAGAAATACTTTATGATGTTTTGCCACCCTCCCCCTAATATCCTACCTTCTATGAATCCATCCCTTCCCCTGTGTATAGTGGTTAATTTCCACATTATCTGATTTTGAAATTTTCTTACCTTTCAATTAAATCTTAACATATTACTCTGTAATTATCAGCTAAAGAAAGTTGTAGCCGCTTTGCCAAGAAGGCTAGTGGTCTTTGTCACTCATCATCATCGTGACCATGTAGATGGTAAGTTTTTGCTAAAACTGTAGTGAATTGTATTCTTTTTTAGGGTGATTATGCATGAGTATAGGTGGTGAATGGTGAGGAAGTCATCATAAATAATCCTTTTTACTTTGTTATTTCTTTACTAAAGCTAAGGGAGAACCAAAAAGAAGCTAAGGACATAATCTTATCTTTGTTGGTTCTGCAATCAAGTGTACCTTGTAAATCGTCACTTTTTCTCTCTTCTGGCATAAGCAATTGTCTGTAATGGATATACTCTAGTACTTGGAGACTTACATTTCAAATGTTTTTATAAATTAAATTGTGAGTATACTCTTTTAATTCTTGTATTTTCACTCTTTATGACAGGTCTCTCAGTTATCCAGAAGTGCAATCCTGATGCTACTTTGTTAGCACATGAAAATACCATGCATCGCATAAGCAGAGGTTTCATGTTAGTTTTTATTTTCATTTCTATAATGTTCTTCGAGACACTTTGCAAACATGAATTTTCCTTCTTAGTTTTGCGTTAAGCAACTAGAACAGATAATAAAATAAAATTATGCGGCTAGATTAGCTACATGCATCCATGCTGAAATG
This sequence comes from Gastrolobium villosum, assembly GCA_032173675.1. Taxonomy (NCBI): domain Eukaryota; kingdom Viridiplantae; phylum Streptophyta; class Magnoliopsida; order Fabales; family Fabaceae; genus Gastrolobium; species Gastrolobium villosum. The sequence continues at coordinate 16,790 of JAVKPL010012846.1, read as the reverse complement.
AAATATATTCTTTATTTGTCATAAATGACATATCTTTGCTATCATGACTTTGCTATGAATTTTAAAATGGTCGCATTAGAATAGCAAAACCCAACTTTTGATACCTTCTGCATTAGGACTTGTTTGGCAAGAGATGCTATAGGGTATGCTTGGTGTATTTTTATGCAATAAGAATCTAGATGCGGTGGTTATGGGGGAAATTTCCAGATAAGAGGGAGGAAGCAGTACATCTGGTTGCATTAATTTTTGTGTGATGGATATTAATTTTTTGCACCGAGGTCCTGAGGATTAGAATTCTCCTAACACGGTGTTTGGATGGAATCATTAAAAAATGAAATTTATTTGATTGATTTAGAAACCAATTCCCATATTTGTAACTCATTTAAAAAATAATTTGAATTGATTTACAAATTAATTTCATGTTTGGAACACATCAAAAAAAATCAAATTTATTTTATTTTAGTAATTTTGTGCTTTCCTTTAACAGCATCTTTTCGAAGATGCAAGGGTAAGGCTATACCCTTGCAAAGTTAGGGAACCTTTGTGTACTAGGGTTTGTCCTTAATTTTATGCTTCTTCCCATCACTTAGAATAATATGATTTCTCTCTCTCAAAATCTAATAAGGGAAAAATCATCAATTCAAATAATTAAAACAAATAAAATCAAATCCACTCATATTCCACCAGATTTGAGTGGATATCTACATGTACAGACAACTTAAATCCGAAGGATTTCAATCTGAAATCAATTCCTATTTAATAACTTTCTTGACAAATAAAACAAACTAGTTCCCAAGTTTTATAAAGCCGTTAAACTAAATTTCTATGATTACAGGTGATTGGTCACTTGGCTATACCTCAGTTACTGGAGATGAGGACATTTATATTGGTGGTCAGAGATTGAAAGTTATTTTTGCAGCGGTATTTTTCACATGCATAATTCTTCTTCTAAAGAATAGACGTGTTCCAGTCTAGCATCTTTCATGTATAGTACTGGTTGTGTTGCAATAACTTCAATCTTCTGGACCTTATGTTCTATATAAATTTGAAGACGTCCTTTAAGATTTATGACTAGGGTAATGGCACATCCACTTCACTGTTTTAACATTACCTTATAGGACGGGGAACTTTTACAAAAAGATCTGTTATAGTTGTACATCAAAAATATTCATGTGCCGTATTTTATGATGAAAGTTAACAATTTAACATGGCATAATGGTTTCTTCAAACATGAACTTGTGTCCATGCTTTAAAACAAAACGCTTTTGCATGAAGAGGTGTCTCGAAGTTGTAAATGAAAAACCATACATGACTGTTTCCCAGTAGTGTGGTGAGAAAATATTAGGGTGCATATAGTTTGTGGGAATGTTTTATGTTTCCATTTCTATTTTCACTAATAATTACAAAAATGCCACTTTGTTTCACGTTTTCAAAGATTTGTACATGAAATGGTGAAGGCTGGAAAAAAAGAAACAAAGTGAAAATAAGGTGGCATTTTTTTTAATTATTAGTGAAAACAGAATGAAAACAAATCATTTCCACACACAAAACACACCTTTATATTCTTTATAAAATTGCTTCTATCTTCTGGTGAAGATGACAATTCTCTTTGGTTCAGGGACATACAGATGGTCATATGGCGCTACTTCATGTGAATACTCATTCATTGATTGTAGGTGATCATTGTGTGGGGTAAGATTCCATACAATACCATGGTTCATACAATAAACAAAGATCAAATTCTTACTATGAAATATGCATACACATTCAAATTTCATATATATATATATAGGGACAAGATCCTTTGATACCGGTGTCAAACTTTTTAACCGTTGATTTCCGTGAATTTAACTGTTATAATTTATTGAATCATATTTATTAATTCCCAATAAATTATAACCGTCAGATTGATGGAAATCAATAGTTAAGATTCAGTGTGAAATGATCTTGTCCCATATATATATATATATATATATATATATATATATATATATATATATATATTCTTGTATTTATGCATATTTGGATAGTTGTACAACTTTCCATGCATTTGAATACCTTATCTGGGACAATGTCTCGGTTGGACCGTTGTAAATACTTGAAATTGTAGTAAACAAGTTTTTTTTGTTATGACGTCTTTTTCTCGGTTGAAGTGCATGGGGAGTTGTTTCTGCACTAGTTTATTCTAATTACTAATTAGTTTATTATTTTATCAAAAACAGAAAAAGGTCTATTAAACAAGTTGGTTAAGTTTCACAGTTTATGAGACTATTGAAATTAGCTTGTATGCTGTCTAGAAGTAAATAAGACTGCGTTAGCTACATTCAGATGCTCCTCCTTTTATTTTTATGTCAATTAATTTATTAAAAGCACAGATACTGGGAGGACACAGATATGATAGGATTATTATAAGAGGATCATTCAATTTGATTTACCTCTGCGAAAATCCTCTTCTCAAAATTTAACCAGGGAATAGGTAGTCTGCCTAGATTTGATTTAAAGAAAGAAATGGTTTGGGATGCTAAAATTTGTGTCATATTGTTCAATGTCCAAGCCGTCTAATTTCCTCTTTGCAGTTCCAATATTTTCTATGACCTACATCATCTTCAAGGTCGTTTTGTTAATCACTCCACTCTACAAACATGTTATTTCACTTTTGTTTCAGTCAGGGAAGTGCTCTCTTGGACGTAACTTCAGGTGGAAATATGACTGTAAGTGCAAAAAGACCGAGTATGTTGGACATGCCCATGTTATTATTATTTATAGACAACGCCAAAAATATTATTATTGACTATAAGTAAGACCCATTACTCTGCATTGCTGGCTTCAACTTCTCTAAATGAATGATGCACTCCCTGCAGTTTAGATAATAAACTGCACTTTAACAAAGTAACCATTGATAAAAGAAAAGAATTTAATAATACCTGCGAATTAGATGTCTTAATATTATTGTCATTTGCAGGAATACTTTCAAACCACATACAAATTTCTGGAGCTTTCACCACATGCTTTAATACCAATGCATGGGAGAGTTAATCTCTGGCCAAAGCAGATGCTGTGTGGATATCTTAAGTATTAACCATCAATCAATTCATTCCCTTAACTGAACAAGTTATTATTTATAGTTGATATTTTATATCAGTCACCAACTGTGTGAGGATTGTTGTCATTATTTTCAGGAATCGTAGGAGTAGAGAAGCTAATATCTTGAAAGCAATTGATGGTGGAGCGAAAACATTGTTTGACATTGTTGCATATGTATATTGTGATGTTGACCGCCGTCTCTGGATTGCTGCATCATCAAATGTGAGGCTCCATGTGGATCATCTAGCCCAGCAACATAAGTTACCAAAGGTAATAAGCTTTAAGCTTTAAGCTTTAAACACTTCCTACGTATCTTTTTGAGAGATTCTTAGTATCTATTGGTGAAAAATCCACCGAGCCCATGGGCATATAAGGCCTAGGAATTCTGGCCTTGTCAGCTTTCTCTGCTTGGTTGTTGTCATTCACATTCACTGCATGCTCTGCTTCTCTACCTTTACTCTCTGTTCCCAGAGAGATTTTTATATACTCTGGGAGTATTACACCACTCCAGTAAGAATGTAGCATGTGACACCGAATGCATAACCATATATGCCAATGCCATTGGATCAAAAATAAAATACTTACAAATTTAAACAGTTATAAAACTGCCTTAGAGTATTACTCCGGGAGTATATAATGATTTCTTCTCTTTCCTGCCCGCGCTCTTCTCTCTTTCATGCTCTATCCTCCTGGTTTGCGTTTGTCTTGTCTTATACGCTCCGATTTTGTTGTATTTATCTTTTTCCGTTTTGTCCCTTGTAAAACTAAGGGAATATTTTCCTTTTTTATGTGATATTTGTTTTGAAAAATTGTAACAAAAAAAGAAGAGAATTATAACAAATTTTAAACTTCTCAAACCAACACAAATAAAATAATATTTCTTTTAATAATTTTATGCAATTTAAACTCAATATCAATTATGTAATATATATATATATATATATATATATATATATATATATATATATAATTTTTTTTTCTCTTTGCGGTAGAAAAACTTCGTCTGCCAGAGACACATTTTTACCCGTATCCGACGTTGATTCTTGATTTATTTTAATATTTTTTTTTAAATGAGGATCCGTCATCAGATCCTGGTGAATATATATCTGTGGCAGCTAAATATTTCTGCCACTGCAAAAAGATGGAAGCCTATATATATATATATATATATATATATATATATATATATATATATATATATATATATATATATGGGTTTTATTAATCTCATGTTAAATGAGATAGTTATCTTATGTCATAGAGATAAATTTGTGGGTTCCACCACCTGAAAAAATAAAGGAAAATAAAAGAAAAAGGTGACACAGTTATCGAAGAGTGTGTACACATCCCATGTAACATGAGAATAGTTTTTCCATATATATATATAGGGAAATAATTATCTCATGTTGCCTTAGATAATTATCTCATGCAACAAAGACAAAGTAGCGGGGTTCATTATTATATTTCTTTTTTTGAAAAAGTAGTGAACTCCATTATCTTATCTCTGTTGCATAGATAATTATCTAATGCAACATGAGATATATATATTTATATATGGGAAAAAGATTTCTCATGTTGCATGAGAAGTCTCATCTCCTACTACTCTCACTTCGATGTTCGTGCCAACCACTTTTCTATTTTTGTCTTTAAGGTGGGTCCCACTCCTTTTCCTCTCTATAGGAAAGCTTCAATATCTCATGCAACATGAGAAATTGCAAGCCCTTTATATATATATATATATATATATATATATATATATATATAGGGTTCGTTTTTTCAGCAGTAAATCCAATGCGACGTCGTTTTTGGCAGAAATCATAGTATTTTTATAATTTTAATTTATTTCAGGGTTATAATAGTCTTTATATTTATAATTTTTTAAGATTTCAATCGCAAAACGACGTCGTTTTGGAAGTAAATGCAGATAACTTATCAGCATTAATTGCAGAAATATTTTTCTGTAGTTAATGCAGAAATATATATGGAAAAATTATTTCTGCAGTTAATGCAGATAAGTTATCTGCATTTACTTCCAAAACGACGTCGTTTTGGTATTGATATATATATAAAGACTATATATATATATATATATATATATATATATATATATATAACTGTAGAAAAAACGAACCCATATATATATGAGCTTATCATTTCTCAAATTGCTTGAGATAACTTTATCTCTGGCTAATTAAATTATAACCGTACAAAGATGGATTAATGGTGATGAAGGAAGAGAGAGAAAAATGGAATCATAACTATTCAAATGTGAATCAATTAATATAAGTAAATAAATAAACAAACAACGTAGTTTTATATATGGGAAATAATTATTTCATGTTGCAAGAGACAAGTATCTCATGCAACAGAGACAAGATAGTGGAGTCCACTTTTTTTTTTTTTTTTTGAAAAAGTAGTGGATCCCATTATCTTGTAATTATGTTGCAACATAAGATAAATAGATCCCTTTATATATATATTTATATATATATATATATATATATATATATATATATATATACTGAAAAATATTTCTGCAGTTACTGCAGATATGTTATTTGCATTTATTCTCGAAACAACGTCGTTTTGGTGTTGAAATATTAAAAAATTATAATTATAAAGACTATTATAACCTTGAAATAAATTAAAATTACAAAAAACTATAATTTCCGCCCCAAAACGACGTCCTATTGGGCTTACTGTAGATAACTTATCTGTAGTAATTGCAGAAAAAAACGAACCCATATATATATATATATATATATATATATATATGGGCTTGTTGTTTGTCATTTTAAATGACATAAGTTATGTCATCGGAGAGAAATAGACACAGAAAATGGAAATCATAAAAGTGGAAATTTAAAATTTAAATAAAATAATTTATTCTGTGTCTATCTCTCTTTAAAATGACATAACTTTATGTCATTTGAAATGACAAACATATATATATATATATATATATATATGAGGTAGGATCTCGCATTTAAAAAAAGATCAACGACTCTGAATTTATTAGTCACATCAAGTGTCAATTTTGAATCAACAATTAAATATTATTTATTGAAATTAATAATTAATTAATAAGTGTAATTCCCAATTATAACCGTTGATAAAATGATCAAATTTCAAAATTTGCGGCATATATATATATATATATATATATATATATATATATATATATATATATATTAGAGATAATATGTCATCTTAAGTTTTAAAAAAAATTGTTGAATGTGTTTATTAAATTGTATCTTTTCATATCAATTCCTCGTGTCCATATTTATAAAACATTATTTTATTTCATACCTTAGGTTTGTATGCATGTCAATCATTTGTGAGATACTGATATTTACTTTTATTATACCGGACGGCGGACTTCCTAGCATAGAGCTGACATGCAGCAGTATATACTAAGTTATATACTTTTCTTGCAAAAGAAATTCATAGAAATGCCACACGAATTATTGAAAGCATGCTATTTAGTTAATGATATCTAACAATTATTTTTATTGTATGATATCTAATTTCTATTATATTATGTATGGTTCATTTATTTTTATAATATCATTATTTCTTATTGATTATTTTTATTGGACCTGAAAAATAACCTAGAGCCTTGACTGACTTGATGTACAGTCTGGATTTGATATGCATGCAATGCTTACTCCATATATTTCATTTTTCGGCTCTCTCCATTATTCTTTGTTTTCCTTTCCTACTTTAGCAAAAGCTTTGTCGTGCTTCAATAAAATACAAAATAACCCCCTCTTGTAAATAGGACAAAATGGTTATCTGACTGTTCAAATAATGTGAAAAATTCGCTTCATAAACTGCCAAATACCTCTGATCAATATCTAATCTACAATAGACATATAGAAAATAATCTACATGTTTTCATGTTCATATGTTATTATTTTGGGTAATTGTGCATGATTCATGGCATTGCAATTCTACCTCGTGTCTTGTGAAAATTCTTCAACAAGTATATTTGAATTAGTGATAAACTAACATTCGGAATTCTATGCAACTTAGACAATGTGTGTGAGAATGTGCAGGATTTTTCTCTAGAAACTTACAATTCCAGTTTGGCTGCATTTGCTGACAATGTGGGTAAACTATAAGTAGGAATAGCTGCAATGGCTACCTATCAGCTTCTTCCATTTCATTTTCTCTGGAAAACGTGTATCTCTATCCTCAAAGTTCATTGTTTGCGTTGAAATTGCTCTAAATAATGGGAACTCCAAGAAATAGTTGTATGAAATATATAGCTTGTGTAATAATCTGAGAGAGGAATTACTTGTGAGGTTGGCTGTTATTGCCTCGTGGAACTGACAGGACATAGTGCACCTATCCTAGGATTTTTCAATCCAGAAGTTCAACAGTACCTGTGGACTGCATTTTCTATCTCGATGGATGTGGGCTTACACTAGTGGCAGTTTACATCTGGGGAAATCTTCATTTCTTATTGGTGGTGTTTTGGCTGGCGTTGCTGTATTGTACTCTCTCAAAAGCAAGTTCAATAAATAGAAAGGTGTACCTACATAGAGTATGTGGTGATCGCTGAGTGGGGTTGCTTAATCAGACAAACTAGTGTCCGAACTAGAGTTTAAATTGTGAGCTTTTATGCAACATGCTATGATATCACTGGAAGAGTACTTTGAAATTTTAGAGGTGCTTGAACTGTTGGCGGCTAGATTTTATTCATTTGCCGTTAAGGTTTAAAATGATTGTTGGTGCAATTTGCACGAGCATAGTACTACTGGTTGGTCTCCCGTGGTTTATGTGTACCGAAGAACATCTCTTGTGGGCATCCTCTTTCCCTATGTATACATTAGTGTGGTGTTTTAGTTCTCTCTTTCTTCCCCTAAGTAAATGCTGCTGGGCTTCTCCTAGGGCAGGACAAAGTCTCCTCGATACAAGATAAATACCTTTGCATACAGAAACAAATAAACATTTAGGGGTTATTAGATATTCCGAACCATGTCGGTAGATTCTCAGATTCATTTGATTGATTTTTTCTCAAAGGAAAAGTAAATTATATGCAAACCTTAACGCGTAAGCCATGGAAACCAGCCTAAGTTATAATATTTTGGAATGTGAGAGGACGTAAACATTAAATGGAACATTAAATGGAACTGCCGTGTTAGGCATGAATTGAAGTCATCAAAATTTTAGAAGGGGTGGCTTGATGTTTGCTTATATATATATATATATATATATATATATATATATATATATATATATATATATATATATATATATATATTCTTTCACATCGTCAAATTTTGTTCTTTAAATCAACAGTAAGTTTCTTTCACATCGTCAAATTTTGTTCTTTAAATCAACAGTTAGGATTTGATGTCAAATTTTAAAGTTTGATACTGGTATCAAAGGAACTTATCATATATATATATGGGAAAAATTATGTGTTCTTTTAAAAGACATAAGTTTAGGTCCTTATATATATATATATATATATATATGGGAAAAATTATGTGTTCTTTTAAAAGACATAAGTTTAGGTCCTTTTTAAAAGAGAGATAGACACAGAGAGGTGTGAGTACCATTGAAAAAAAAAACAAAGATTTTGGTCCCAAAATATTTCGTGTCTATCACTCTCTTAAAAGCACATAAGTTTGTGTTCTTTAAAAGGATATACACTTTTATATATATATATATATATATATATATATGTAGCACTGATACCGAGATGGGACACGTTACACGATACTCTGACACGTTAATTCTAAAAAATGTTAGATTTCGACATGTTAGGACACGTTTTGATATTAAATAATATTTTCAATTCATGTAGTGTATGTTATATTTAACATTCAATAATTTAACAAAAAATGAAACTAAACTTATAATATTCATCAATTTTGCAAAGAAACATAAGAAATTTCAAATATTTATATTAAACTCAATAAATTGATAATCGTAATCTAACGAATCTAATAGTTGGAACTAAAAATTCAACGCAATGCATCCTTTGCACTTTTTTTGAATTTCTATAACGAGTGTTGGAGTGTCGGAGAGTGTCGGGAAGTGTCGGACACGACATGTCAGGATTTTTGAAGTGTAGGTGATTCATAGTATATATGTGTGTGTGTCTATGTGTGTTTCTCTTGTAGTATATAATTTTATCTCCTACACAAATATAAAAGTGTATGGGATCTACGTGTAGGGGTGGGTGGCAAAAATGAGCCAACCCGTCGGGTTGGCTCGTAACCCGCACAAAACGAGCTGGGTTGGGTTGGTAAAAATGAGCTGTCAGCTCGATTTAGCCCGACCCGAGCCAACCCGGGCTCAAACGAGCCAGCTCGCGGGTTGAACGAGCTAGCTCGCGGGTTACTCTCTCTCTTTTTTTCTTTTTTTTTTACTGAGGGTTATGTTTGCTTAACTGCCCATTTCATTGATGTCAATTGAAAGCTGAATAGTAAAATTATTTCCTTCCGTCACATGCCTCCTCCTCATACTGGATTTGAATTGACTCATAAAATACTTGGTTTGTTAAAGGAATGAGGCATACAGAAGAAGATTTTTACCATTATTTTGGATAATGCATCTGCAAATGACTCTACGGTTGGTGGTTTGAGAAGTCAATTGAATATGTAAAAATTGTTGTTATATGATGGGAAATTTTTTCATGTGCGTTGTTCTGCACACATATTGAATTTGATTGTTCAAGATGGAGTAAAAGTTGCAAATGATGCCTTGTCTCGGATTAGAGAGAATGTTAAATATATAAAAGGCTCAAAATCAAGAATGATCAAATTTAAGGAGTGCATTGAACAAGTTGGTGGTGAGAACATTATCCATTAGGCAATCAATAGTTTTGGCAGTGTTGATAATTTTATACAGCAGAACAAACCACAAAAATTAAATTTTTTGAGCCAACCCGCGAGCCAATATTTTGAGCTAACCAACCCGCGAGCCAACCCACTGGCATCATTTCGAGCTAACTCGCGAGCTTTTTTTGAGCCAAACCGCGAGCTTTTTTACGAGCCAACCCGCGAGCTGATTATCGAGCTAACCCGCGAGCCAACCCTAACCCGGCTCGGGTCGAGCCGGGTTGGATTTTCTGGCTCGTTTTTTTTTTTCGAGCCAACCCGACCCGACCCATTTTTTCGGGCTGAATGCGGGTTGAGCCGGGTCGAGCCGGGTTGACCCGTTTTGCCAACCCTATCTACGTGGAGCAATGTGAGGAGAAGGGAGAGAGAAAGAAAACATGGATTACATACTTTTATGTATGTGTAGGAGATAAAATTATCTTCTATAACATCAAAAAATAAATCATATATATGAGGAGGGATATTCTTACTACCAAAATTCTCTATTACCAACTTACTACCTATCTAATCACCATTGGATCAAAGAGAGAGAATGCTAAAAAGTTTTTGAAAAAAGAGAAAATGTTAATCCAATGGTGATTAGATAGGTAGTAAGTTGGTAGTAAGAAATTTTGGTAGTAAGAATATCCTTCCTATATATATATATATATATATATAGGGGAAAACATTTCTGCAGCAACTTTAGATAAGGTTATCTACAACTACCACTTTTTAACTAAGTACGATCGGTCGTACATTAAAAGTGTATTTTCTCTTTCCGCCACGTCAGCCGACAGTGTCTGAGGAGAGAGAAAAAAACAGCTTTATTGTTATAACTAAGTACGTACTTAGTTAAAAAGGGGTAACTGTAGATAACCTTATCTAAAGTGGCTGTAGAAATACTTTTCCTATATATATATATATATATATATATATATATATATATATATATATATATATATATATATATATATGGCTTATCATTTCTCAAGCTGCCGGAGATAATGTTATCTTCGGCTACTAAATCATAACCGTACAAAGATGGATCAATGGTGATAAAGGAAGGAAGAGAAAAATGAAATCATAACCAATCAAAGGTGAATCAATTAATATAAGGAAATAAATAAGCAAAATGACGTAGTTTTGGGGTGGCCGGAGATAAGCTTATCTCAAGTTGTCTGAGAAATATTTTTCCCATATATATATATATGAGATTGGATATTTTGACAACAGTGTTAAACTTTGAAATTTGACACCAAATTCTAACCGTTGATTTTCGCCATTCAACGGTGACTATTGAGAATTAAGCTTATTAATTAATTATTAATTCTCAATAAATGATAACTTTTGATTGTGGTTTTAAAGTATTGGATTGAGATTTTAGGGGTGTATTGGATTGAGATCTTAAAATATTTTAATCGATTGTTTTGGATAAAAAAATTCATTAGTATTTAATTAGGATTTTAAAGGATTGAAAAAAAAATTCAAGAGGTATTCGATTAGGATTTTAAAAGATTATTTTAGAGTCCGTTCAAATCTGGTGGTATTTAATCAAGATTTTAAACAAAGGAAAACAATCTTTTGGTATTGAAGAATTTGACGATTTTAATGGATTTTTTATTGGTGTGATTTCATGAGTTTTTTTAGTGATAAGTATAAATGGGATGTTTCTCTCACAATCTTACTCTAATCCCTATGTTAATAAGTTTGGCTAGATTCTTATGCATTTACAATATTGAAAAATTGTCATTCCATAACTCGCCTTATCGACAATTATGATCAGAGAGTGGTGTGAAGTACACTTTCAAACCTTGCATGAGTATTAGGGCAAGCAAGATAGCTCTTGAAGAAATCAAGAACAATGTCTTCAACAGATAAACTTACATCTTTTAGTGTTCTAATTTTATATAATCCTACTTTGTAGTTTCTTACGCTTTGGTCTTGAAGTTTTATGAGGAAGGAATCAATTCCCCATATAAAAAATTTATGTTAGCAAATTATAAAATGCTATTATTCAAATTCATAAAATAAAACTTTCTTCTAAAATAATATAAAAAACAGCATTATGGAAATTTGACCATGTGGAAGAAAAACACGCACTTGTCCAGAAATAATTGGTCAAAGAAAGGGATTGGCTTCGAATTAGCATCATAGGCGGCAACGGAATTTCTTGTCTGCATTCCATGTTGCTGCCCAAATCATTTGCGTCGAAATCATCTGAATAACATATTAACCACGACCTCACCCTTTCGTTTTCAGGGAGTTTTTTTAATAAAGTCCCTGTCTTTATTTATTGCTGAACTTCTTTTATTTATTTATTTACACTCCTCTTTTTCACCATTTTCCTCTCTCTTTCTTGCTGCTGTTTCCTAAGGATTTCTCATTGGCAGAACAGAGAGTCCAAAAGTTTAGAAAAGCAAAAAAAGATATATTAATAAATAAATAATTATGTTTATTAAAGATTATTTGTAAACTATTCAAGTAGATGATTGCTATTACAAAATAGTTAAATGATTGCTAAGGAGATTCGGTCTCCAATCGACTTTTATAGTAAAGTCGGCAATTGATTTTAATATAAAATTTTTTGTAGTAGAGCTTTACTGCTTTTTGCTCATTTACCATTCGAATCAAAGTAATGAATAATTTACCGTAGGAGGATCTAAAATAAAATTGACAAATAATTATTTTTCATTATTGATTTTATTGTAATCATAATTCAAGTGACAGTGATTTTAATAACTGAAATTCATTATAAGTCCAATTTGCCATCAATCATCATTAAGTATTGTGTGCGCCCAATTACGTACGTTTCATTCCATTTACTGTTACATACTTGTATTTTCTTTAATTTTCCAGTATCATTTTTTTTCCGCCTTTTAATTGTTTGGCATGCTTAGCTCTTTTCTACGTATCTTGTAAGGGAAAGGAGGGAAACGATAATTTCATCTTACATAAGATCTTTTTCGTGCCATTTTTTTTTTATTTTTTTTAAAGTGTAAATCCCACATATTTGTGTCACCCACGTGAAAATACCATATCATGTAACATGACATTAGTAAACCCCATTTTTAATTGCCGAACACGTGCATTATTTTCAACATGTTGGTTTTGATCGTTAGAATGTTGACTTTGTTAAAAGAGTATTCAATATGCTGCCACATGCGTGGTTCCTTCTTTCTGGGTTCCATTTTATTGGTATCACTTGACAAAATGTCTTCTCATACTTAAGGATCCATAAAACACGTAACAAAGCAACGCGTTAAAAACCTTTGTCCTTGGCGGCTACGTAACCTAGTCTTCGTCGTAACATATATTTTCAATGTCAAAAATTCCACTCAGAAAAAGTCCATGTCGTTTTTTTAATATTGCACCGAACCAGTAACAGATGGCACCATAATACAATAACAACAGAACCTGCATTTTGTCATAATTTTCAACGTAATAATTTGTGGCTTCCCATTGGGTCTGTGTGGTATATTTATTGATTTCTTTGTAACATTATGTTAATGATCTTCTACAGGTTTCCAAAACCAACGGTAACAGTTTCCTTGTTTGGCGAGTTCATCTTTTAAAGAAGCTGTTATTATTTCTAGAAGAGAAGAAAACTAAGGGAAAATATAAAGTGCGCATCAAAGAGACACAGTGGTCTTTAAAGCCATCATCACCTTTAGGGGAGATAGCTTTTCTTCTTCCTTTTCTATCATTTTCTGAACTTCTAGAGCTTTCTGTCCTATCTTCTTTCTCTTTTACTTTCATTTGATTTTGTTGATTATGGTCTATGACTATAAAGATTTTTTAATTAGAAGTTAAGTTTGTTGCTGATATTCTTTGAAGTATTTCATCAGTATAAAAAACCATAGACAGATCTTTTTAAGTCATATATATTTCTAATTGTTCTTGTTCCCCCAAAAATGAAGGTCTCAAATAATCAATACCCATTAAACTCTTTTTCCAAGCTTTTCAATATTCAACTCCACTTTGTTCAATTTCTTACTTATGTGCTCATTTTGGGGTTTGGAGTAACCTTTGGAATCATCATCAGTTTCTATCTTAAAGACTGCACCTTGAGTCTACAATTCACTCAGTTGTCACTGTCTGCCTTACCAAGAACGCCAGCTTTGCCACCACCAATTGCAAAACAAGAAATATCCAATCACAGTCATGTAGGATTGAAGGAGTTCCTTAAGACTCCTCATGTTATGCATGATATGGATGATGAGGAATTGCTATGGAGAGCTTCATTGAATCCAAAGATAACTGAATACCCGTTTGATCGAGTTCCCAAGGTGGCTTTCATGTTCTTGACAAGGGGTCCTGTGTTTTTGGCACCTTTGTGGGAGCAATTCTTCAAAGGGCATGAAGGGTACTACTCAATTTACGTGCATTCCAATCCATCTTACAACTTATCGAACCCGGAGAGTTCAGTGTTTCATGGTCGGAGAATTCCCAGTAAGGTTGGTTTGTTTCTTCTTTAAGTTACTTGTTTCATATAATATTGGTCTATTGCCTTAATCTCAATTATGAAAATGATTATTGCTTGGATAATTAAGATGAGTCATAGGGTATAATGTAAATTGCTTAATAAAAAGAACAAATAAAGAAAAAGCAATCAAGAGGGAATGGGGAAGAGGAAAATAGAACACAGAACAGAACAAAACAGAGACATTTTAATTGTGAAATAAAATTGAGCTTGTGACGTTTGAGCGTTCTTCAGCATCCTCCAAAAAAATAAAAGGATCATTACAAACCCATCCCACTTGAATTGCCATTCGGCAATCGCATATATTTTAACATTTAAAATGGTAGCTCATGAATCCCAAAATTAAGGCACCCCATCAACTGGTAACAGCTAGCTGCTACTGTATTTGGGAAAACATTACTAGATTCAGCGGATCCTTAAAAGGACAATGATATTTTACTTTTTTTAATGTTAAATTTAGTATGTCATTTCAATTCTTATATGGATTGATTTATTTCTTATCAAAAAGTAGGGTAACTGTCCAAAATGCCACTGTTCATCAACTTTTTTTATCTAAATATCACGCGAACAGTCTTATTTCCCAATCTGCCACGGGTCAAGTTCGCTTCTGACACAGACGAATGTAACATTTTTAGTGGATAACAAGTATTAAATTAAAAAAAAATGGAGTTTGCCTACATGGTAGGCGAACTTAATAAAATGCAGAGTTCGCTTGTGTCAGAAGCGAACTCTGACACCACCAATTTTCTGACACATCATCATACCTTGCCTGCGTGGCAGTTTGGAAAAATAGTTCAAGAGCGTGGCATGCATTTAGGTAAATTTGTGTGGGAACAGTGGCACAATGGTCAGTGTTCCTCAAAAAGTACTCATCATTATAAGAGTCTCGCGTAGAAAAATAGAATAAAACGGTACAAGAGTCAATTCCCTCAAGAAAATAGGGTACTAGTTTTGATTTCATTTCCATTTGTGAGTTTTGTTTTTTGATTAGGCCATAGATTTCTAATTCCAGCAATTTGTTTCAAACTTCATTTGGTATTCACATAATGCAGAAAGTGGAATGGGGAAATTGCAACATGGTTGAAGCTGAGCGTCGCTTGCTGGCCAATGCACTTTTGGATATCTCAAACCAACGTTTTGTTCTCTTATCAGAATCATGCATACCTCTATTCAATTTTTCCACCATCTACTCTTACTTAATGAACTCTACCCAAAACTATGTCATGGCTTATGATGAGCCTAGCGCGGTTGGTCGCGGCCGGTACAACTTCCAGATGTTGCCTGATATCAACCTCAGGCAATGGAGAAAAGGTTCCCAGTGGTTCGAAATGGACAGAGAGCTTGCAGTAGAAGTAGTATCTGACAGAAAATACTTCCCAAATTTTCAGAAGTACTGCAAAGGTTCATGTTACGCAGATGAACATTACTTGCCAACATTTGTGAGCATCAAGTTTTGGGAGGGGAATTCAAATAGAAGTTTGACTTGGGTTGACTGGTCAAGGGGTGGTCCACATCCAGCTACATTTGTGAGATCTGAGGTGACTGTTGAGTTCTTAGAGAATTTGAGGAGTCAAAAATGCGAGTATAATGGAATCAGCACCAATGCTTGTTTCCTGTTTGCTAGGAAGTTCATGCCCAGTACTTTGTCAAGGCTCACCGAGATTGCACCAAAGGTTATGCACTTTGAACATTACGATAGGTATAAATACAGAAAGTTATCACTAAAACCAAATTTTTAATTCATTCTTTTCATCTTGTAAGCTTTTTCATTAATTTATCTGGTAGACTTATTTCATCGATACACTTCATTTGCATGATGGATCTCAGTTGATGAGTTTTTTCTATTGGGTCTTATATGTCAGTAACAAAATCAATAATCGAAACCCATTAAAATCAGAGTTGAAATCTTATATTGTAGAGATAAAAAATATGTAGGATCCATGTGTTAGAAAAAATTATACGTAGGAATATATGTGGAAATCGAAGGGTGTGTAGGAAAATTTGGAATGTTGAATGAGAATTATAAAACCCTAAATTAAATGATAACAAGTCCCAATCAAGTTAAATTTTGCTAATAATCAAACTCGACGTGCTTTTCTTCAGAAAGCCATCTCAGACTATGTCAACAATTATTTAACCGACCCAATGAATGTCTTCACCAACCAATGCCAGTCATCAAATTTATGAAAGGAAAGTCATCACCTACAATAAGAGCCTCATTTACTCTACAAACATCATTTCACGTTGCTTTAATTAGCAGAAAAACTTAAAATGAAAAATTAGCTTAGTATTCAGGAAAATGGGTAAAAAGGATCATCAAACAAAGATGAGATAAATAAAAAGTAAAAAAAAAAATGAAAAACAAAAATCCAAATAATCTGATTTACGAT
>JAVKPL010012845.1:0-64969 GCA_032173675.1 Gastrolobium villosum | reverse complement strand
CCTTTTGCCAACTAAACATGTGATTTTAGAATATGTAATTTTGTGTGTGTGTGTGTGTGGTCCGTACAATATTCAAAGATGAATATAGTCCCAGAAGGAAGAATTTTTTCACTAAAATGAGTTCTCAAGTTTTTTGGGAAGAGGGATTGGATATCCCAAATACATACAGTACCTTGTTTTTTCAAATAGGTTACCGTATAAGACTCTTCAAACTTATTAGAATAAATTAACAGAAATAAATTTAACCCTCCAAGAGTCACATGGTACAAACGAGTAAGATCTTCACTCAAAGAACAAGTTTTTTTTTTTTTTTTTTAACCCTCCATTCGTTTATACAGCATTGCAAGTCTACCCTGCCCAAATTAGGGGGAAACACTTCATGTGAATTAAGTCTTGATTGTTTATAAAGAAAATAAATTCAATTTGTGAAATTAATATACATATATAAGATGTATGACTTACATATTTAATTTCTCAATCATGAAAATCAAAATGAATTCTTCCACTTTGATATATGACTTTCTATGTCTGACTCTGATGACTAGAAAGAGAATGGCAAAACAATACGAGGGATCTGTGGTAGGAATCGACCTTGGCACAACATACTCATGTGTTGCAGTATGGCAAGAGCAACAATGTCGCGTGGAGATCATCCAAAACGACCAAGGCAACAATATCACTCCTTCTTGTGTTGCTTTTACTCACAACCAAAGGTTGATTGGCGATGCTGCTAAGAATCAGGCTTCCTCCAACCCCACCAACACTGTCTTTGGTAATAAATGCATATTCTTTTGTTTGTGGATTCATTTAAATGTCTACATTTATTATCTCCGTGTTTTCTTTTAGATGTACAAATTATAAATTTAACATTCATTATTTATTTTGCGGCACAAAATATACTTTACTTTTTAGTTTCTCAAATTCATTCTCTAACTCATCTTTGTTAAATTTAGCCACTAATCTTCTCTCTGAATGTTATTCCTATTAACTTCAGCAACGGATAAATCTTACCTAACTCATGTTGAATATGATTGATGTTTTGCATTTAAGATGACGACACTCATAAAATTACCTTTCAAGAAAACGTCTTAATTCAGTAATTTAAAACAATAATTTGGAATGAAAGCTAATAGAAAGAGAAATTTGAAAACTTAAAAAAGGTCAGAAGAGAAAATTATTAATTTTTTTTTTATTTTTTCAGATGCGAAAAGGCTGATTGGTAGAAGATATAGTGATCCCATTGTTCAGAATGATCTGATTTTATGGCCATTCAAGGTCATTGCTGGTACTAATGACAAACCGATGATCCTTGTTTCATACAAGGGTCAGGAAAAACAAATATCTGCTGAGGAAATCTCATCCATGGTCCTCACAAAGATGCGCGAGATTGCAGAGGCATATTTGGAGTCACCGGTAAAGAATGTTGTTGTTACTGTGCCTGCTTATTTCAATGACTCGCAGCGTCAAGCTACTAAAGATGCTGGTGCCATTGCTGGTCTCAATGTTATACGGATAATCAATGAGCCCACAGCTGCAGCTCTTGCATATGGCCTTGAAAAAAGATCTAATTGTGTTGGTGAGAGAAATATTTTTATCTTTGATCTCGGTGGTGGTACATTTGATGTGTCTCTCCTCACAATTAAGGGTGATGTCTTTGAAGTTAAGGCCATTGCTGGAGACACTCACCTTGGAGGAGAGGACTTTGATAACAGAATGGTTAACTACTTTGCACAGGAGTTCAAGAGGAAGAGGAAAGTGGACATTAGTGGGAACCCAAGAGCCCTGAGGAGGTTGAGAACTGTGTGTGAGAGGGCAAAAAGGACACTCTCATACGCAGTTGATACTGCCATTGAAGTAGATGCTTTATTTGAGGGCATTGACTTATGTTCATCAATCACTCGGGCAAGGTTTGAGGAACTCAACATGGACCTCTTTACAAAATGTATGGAGACAGTTGATAGGTGTCTTATTGACTCTAAGATGGACAAGAGTAATGTACATGAGGTTGTTCTTGTCGGTGGTTCTTCTAGGATTCCCAAAGTGCAGCAGTTATTGCAGGACTTCTTTAAGGGGAAGGAGCTCTGCAAGAGCATCAACCCTGATGAGGCTGTTGCTTATGGAGCAGCTGTCCAGGGTGCTTTGTTGAGTAAAAGCAATAGGTTTGTTCCAAACTTAGTGCTATTGGATGTTACACCGCTGTCACTTGGTATATCCATAAAAGGAGATCTCATGAGTGTGGTGATTCCTAGGAATACTACCATTCCAGCAAGGAAAAAGAAAGAATATGGGACTATTGAAGATTACCAATCATCTGTCTCGATTAAGGTTTATGAGGGGGAGAGGACAAAAGCCAGTGATAACAACTTGCTGGGTTTCTTTAATCTTAATGGCATGCCTCCTGCTCTCCGAGGCCATCCTTTAAATGTATGCTTTGATATAGATGCTGACGGTATCCTAAACGTATCCGCTGAGGAAGAAACTACTGGTAGTAAGAACCAGATTACCATAACCAATGACAAAGGAAGACTATCAGTTCAGCAAATTATGAGCATGGTTCAAGAAGCTGAGAAATACAAGGATGAAGATAAGAAGTACCAGAAGAAAGTTGCAGCAATGAATGCTTTGGATGATTATGTTTACAAGATACAGAAGGGTAGGCATAATATTGATGTCATTTCAGCGATTGCGAAAGCCAGAAATTTGCTTGATAACAGCCAGCAGATAGAAACAGAGGTGTATGAGGATTACTTGGAGGAGTTGAAGAGCATCGTTGGACCTATTGTCTAAGATTGGCTAGTTCCTTTTGTTTTACTCTGAAAAATGCCGAACTTTACGCACCGTATTATCTTAGTAAAATTTAATATTAGCATACTTGGAGTTTGTTTTTAGTCCTTTTTCCTATTCCTTTGTAACGAGTATGTGGTGTACTCTTTGGGTGTAGTAACTTGTTTGGAACCTGCATATGAACAAGCAATCTTACTAAGATAATATTAGCTTACTCGGAGTCCGTTTTTAGTCGCATGAAATTTGCATTAGACTCTTTGTTATTCCTATGTTTCACATAATTTTTTTTTAATCTTTTTCCTCTTCATCTTCCGCTTTCTTCTTTTCCTCTTATTTTATCACTTTTATATTTATATTTATACTTATATATATGGGTTTTATAAGAGTTATGTTGTAGGAAAAGTGATTGTGTAATGTTATAGAGATTCGTTTTGCGTGCCAAAGTTTTTTTTTTTTTTGCTGCTGGCCCCACAAAATATTGTGTGTGTAGGAAATTTTGTGTGATCATGTTAAATGATAGATGATAAACCCTATATATATATATATATATATATATATATATATATTATTTTATTTATTTTTTATTTTTATCTTTTTTCAACCTTTATTTTTATTTGAATTCATCTATCATCGATTCCAATTAATTTAAAATAAAAGTGTCGTTGGTGTTGATACTTGGAGTTTCTAGAATTGATCCTTGAACTCATTTCTCGTCCACCGTTTGCTAAAACGAGACTAGATATGTTTTTGCAAGAGTATGTGGTGCACTCTTTGGGTGTAGTAACTTGTTTGGAACCTGCATATGAACAGTATCATGTGTAATATTTTGCACAATAGATACAAGTGAATATTAAAATATATATGCAGTACATTCCCTTTGCAGATGGGAAATTGCGCTAGTCCCATACTATTTGATTCGATCAGTTAACTTCTCTTAAAATGAGTTTTTGCATTCTAATCAGTTAGTTTGAAGGTGCCTTTGTCAATGGACTTCCCTGTTAGCATCCATAGTAGTTAATACAGGTGTATGGGTACATACTTATAATTTTAGTGAATAAAAACATTATTCGATTTAATTAATTTTTTTTAATGGCCGCAGTTGTGAGATTTTGTCTATTTGTATTAATTTATTTTTTATCCAAAATACATTATATCGAAAAAAAATTAATTCTTTTTTTTTTTTAAATTAAACAAACCCAATCATGTAGTCAAAATAGAAAGTATATTAGGTTTTTGAACTATAATTGATAAGCTTGGTCCCAGACTTTCTCGTACACTGTGTTTTGAAATTTATTTAATAGATCTACAAAGTAATTTATATATTTCAAACGTTATAAATGAATTGCAACAAATAAAACATTACAAACCAATTGATTTTATTTAAAAATAATTTTTCTTTGATACACTTTATTAAAATGGATAAATTAAATAGTTGATAATAAATAAATAATCCATATGAATAGATGAAAAAAACCTTTAGTATAAGGGATGTTGACTGTTGTGAAGAATTAGGATTTCTGAGTTCTCCCTGGCTCAAGTAAATTTGGTAAACTTCATCAATTGCCCCCGAAACTAATCTCCTACATTGAAGCAAAAATGAATTTTGTTAAATGTGAAAAATAAAATAACATAAAATCTTATAATTAGATTACCAAAGTTTATAATTACTTTAAATCTTTTATATTTTAATTTATAATAACATAAAATAAAATAATTAAAATAAGTATAACTCTATATAATTTAAATAAAACACTAAAAATATAAAATAGTGAGAATTTGAAATATTAAAATGTTGTATACCAATTTCTTTTCGTTATTTAAAAATTTAAAAAGAACGGTTTTAAAATATTCAAGTATAATGAGTTTTATATTGGTTGGTAATGGGTTAAGTGAAATCCATATAAGTGAGAGGATCCATGAATTCAATGTCTTAAGGTTTTGATTTGTGACATGGTGTCTGACCCACTTGATGTGGTTGGTCTAACTTAGTGCATTGCTGATGGTCCTCCGCCACGAGTTCTTCCTAGACTGACACTGGTAACAAAGGTCTAGTGCCGACTTTTTGACCAAGACAATAAATTCAGAGAAGTTTAAATGATGTTCATTTACATTGGTATTGAAAAAAAAAACATGCAAAGCATTCACCAAGTGGAGAATTTTGAGTATAACTCATATTTCGCATTCAGATGACGACTTTTGTTGGCGAAGCACAGAGAAAGCCGGAGAGTCATAGTACTGTTGTGGGACTCTGACTTATTATATTTTTTATTTTTTCTTAAAAATTTAGGTTTGGATTCATGAATAATTATTGGCACTCAGTGTTTCTAATCCTATTTATATTCCGTTTATAAACTAAGTATTGTAATGAATGCAATGAGGGAATATAATACATATTGTCGAATGTAGCTCACATTGGGTAAACTAGGGTAAATTTATGTCTCCACTTTTCGTCCCCTTCTCTCTTTTTTAATTTGCGATTACGTGTGTGATTGTGTCGATTTCAACACAGGGACGTTGTCTCATTTTAAATTATTAGAGGTGAAAGTTTAAACTAATTAATTAAGAATAAGTGATAAAAATAATAAATTATTCAATAAATTAATTAATAAAAGTTATTTTAATTAAGCAAAGTTTTAAAAAGTTAAGAACCAACCTTTATTTTAATTGCGCTTAAGTAAGATATTGGATTAAGTTCTTGTGAATGCAATTTTTTTTAAAAAAAAAAAAATTAACCCCACTATAATTTGAATATTCTTGCCTTGAAAAGAATTATCTCATATGAAAAACACATATGGTTAATAATAAAAAAAAAATCAACGTAGAACACTCTACTCGCTCTATGAATATAATATTTTTTTGGGTAAACATATGAATATAATATTGGGAAAAGTAAATCTTATGTTACGGGAGATTTCAATTCTCATGTCATAGATACATCAAGTGTGGGATCCACCTATTTTAAAAAAATAAAAACAAAAAAATAAGTGGCACATTTTTTTATGGTGTGTGTAGAAAGAATTTATTTTCTCATGCAACATGAGAAAAACAAACCCCTATAATATTATACTCGTATCATTTAGGAACAACCGGATGAAATAAAACTGACTAGGAATAGGAAGTAGCGACTTGTCGAACTTTACGATTATGGAGAAAAAAAAAAGAATTAAGAAAATGGAAATAATGTAATTTAAATAAACTAATAATAGTCTAATTGACAAAAAAATTTAAAGTTAGAAGTTACTTTTTAAATTGTAAAAAAAAAAAACGCTTAAAAAATAAAATAAAAATTATTTGGTGATTATATAAAGCCATCTTAAGTGTTTTTGAAGAAGGAAAGGAGAAATGATTTGTTATTATGCTAAATTATTAGAATGAAGAGTAAATTTGACAAATATAAATTTAGAATATGGCTGAAAATGAAAATAAATATAAGAATTATAAAAAGTTACTATATATCTTAAAATAAGCTCATCTTGGAAGCTTTCATGAGCTTTCAAGCTCATTCCAAGTGTGTTATCCTTGGTAAATTTCAAAAGATGGTGGTGTGTTTGTCTACCTTATCCAACTTATCATGTTAGTCCTGTCACTTAGGAAAACACACTTATAGTTCGTTTTTCAATAGAGTTAGTTGTTGGTTTTCGTCTCCAATTTGTTTTAGTTCATTTAAATGTTTGGGGTCCTAGTAGTACCATCTCCACTAGGGTGTTTAAGTAGACAATGTTACCACCTATTTCGATTGAATATACCCCACCACCTCCATATAACCCTGCACTAGATCCGCCCATGGCCCATGACGTTGACACTATTGATACTAAAGTGCATGTGGATCACTGATGTTGTCATCTCCGTCTATAGCTTCGATCCCACTCTCTTACATTGACTTATTCATTTCTCTCCGTAAAGGTACTTATAACTCTTATCCACCACCCAGGTAATTGGTTAGTATCAGTTATCATCATCGATTTTTTCGATCACATTTTTTTTTGTCTTATTTCTTTGTCTCTTGTATCTGATCAGAACTGGTTTTGCAATTGGGCCGATCATGTGATATTCCTCTACACAAATGGCCTGAAACCGCCTTGGATCAGAGCATCTTGCAGTTGAGCCGCTTTTACCCATGGATCTTCAATGAAGCAAGATGGGGGTGTACCTGCAAGACACTTCGACACTCAAATCAGATTTGGTTTAAGCAGGTTTTATTATGTAGAAGAAGATGTGACCCTTTGTGTTAACATGTATGTATTTATAGTGGAGAGATGAGCAGTTTGTGAGATGACCAGATTTACAAGTGGTGAGACATACTTGGAGATGTTTACTTTTGTGGAGCTTGATGAGATGAGCTTGCAGCCTTCATATTGACTGTCTCACCTTTCTTAGTAGTAAAGACTTTTAATTTGGGCCATGTATTATTATTATTCCAGATCAGTATCTATTCCTAAGACAACAAATAAGCGTTATCTCCTCCCGGGATGGAGACAGATTATGCTAGATAAGATGTGTGCACTTCAAAATAGTGATAACTGAGATTTGGGCTATGTTTGCTAACTGTTTTCAAAAATAATTTTTTGGTTTTCAGAACAAAAAAATAAAATAAAAAACTCGTTTGGTAAGACTTGTTTTATAAAAAAATTAAAAATTATAACTGTTTTTTTTTTAAATCAAATTTAGAAAACACGTCTTAGTTGTTTTTATGTTTTGTTTTGCTTTTTAAATTTTTAAAAAAAACAATTGTTTTAATTATTATTCTACAAAATAATTTATAGAACAAAAAAATCAAAAAACAATCAAATAGGATCCTCTTCCCTCTAAGAATTATGTTGTTGATTATATGTGAATTTTTACCCTTAATATTAGCCTTGATAGTGAGGTGGGCCGTCTCTATTATTTATATATTTATATATTGATTTTTCATATAGGCACTTTATATTTACGCTTTTACTTAAGATTTCATTTTATAAATTTTATAGAACTTTTTTTATACGAAAATGTCAAATTAATATTAACAAAACCCACGAAACAAGGAAAACATTAAAAGCTGTGTGGGTGGATAACAAAGAGACTCTCTTAAGTTTTTCAGTCTTCCTCCCATTTATTAAACGACACAGAGAACCTATGCTTAAAATTAAAGAGATTAATTTTTCGTAAGGAATCTATTGATTAGCTATAAAAAATAGTTGGTTCAGGCCATAATTATTTTCGACTAAATATAATTAGTCACTAATATAAATGTTAATTAACTAATCAGGATTTCGATTTCTGGAAAGACATTGGGTGGTGATTAAATCGAGACATAGGTAATACAATGATATAGGAGGCTAATTAAGTCGTGAATGTGATTTTCAAGAGGAAGATAATAAATTCATTTCGTTTTAATCATCGACACATTCATCTAATTTTCATATTTCACCGATATAAAAACAAACACAAAGATATTCAAACTATACACTATTACAGCCGGAATAGAATTTTTCCGAAGAACAGTCTTTCGAAATATGGCCAAAAAATATGAAGGGCAATGTATTGGAATTGATCTTGGAACGACCTATTCATGTGTTGCAGTATGGCAGGAGCAAAACAATAGAGCTGAAATCATACACAATGAACAAGGCAACAGAATCACTCCTTCTTGTGTTGCTTTCACAGACAACCAAAGGTTGATCGGTGATGCTGCAAAAAATCAGGCTGCGACCAATCCATCCAACACTGTCTTTGGTAATTGATCTTATTTTGTTCCTACAATGCATGGCTTACTTTATTAACACAATAATAAGTTACCATCATTTTTTTAATTTTTGCAGATGCAAAGCGGTTAATTGGAAGAAAATATAATGATTCTGTTATCCAGAATGACCTGAATCTGTGGCCGTTTAAGGTTGTTGCTGGTACTGACGACAGACCCATTATCGTTGTTAAATATAAGGATGAGGAAAAACACCTCACTGCCGAGGAAATCTCATCTATGATCCTCTCGAAGATGAAGGAAATTGCAGAGACATTTTTGGAGTCACCGGTAAAGAATGCTGTTATTACTGTCCCTGCTTATTTCAATGACTCTCAGCGTCAAGCTACCAAAGATGCTGGTGCCATTGCTGGCCTCAATGTTATGAGGATAATCAATGAACCCACTGCTGCAGCTCTTGCATATGGCCTTCAGAAGAGAGCTAATTGTGTTGGTGAGAGAAATATTTTTATCTTTGATCTCGGTGGTGGCACTTTTGATGTATCTATTCTCATGATTAAGGATGATACCTTTGAAGTTAAGGCCACTGCTGGAGACACTCATCTTGGAGGAGAGGACTTTGATAACAGAATGGTGGAACACTTTGTACAAGAGTTCAGGAGGAAGAAGAAAGTGGACATTAGTAAGAACCCAAGAGCACTGAGGAGGTTGAGAACTGCGTGTGAGAGGGCAAAAAGGGTACTCTCATTTGACACTGAGACCACTATTGAGGTAGATGCTATATGTGATGGTATTGACCTGTTTTCATCAGTCACTCGTGCCAAGTTTGATCAACTCAACATTGACCTCTTTACAAAATGTATGGAGACAGTAGATAGGTGTGTTATTGACTCTAAGATGGACAAGAGTAATATACATGATGTTGTTCTCGTCGGTGGTTCTTCTAGGATTCCCAAAGTGCAGCAGTTATTGCAAGACTTCTTTAAGGGGAAGGAACTCTTCAAGAGCATAAACCCGGACGAGGCTGTTGCTTATGGTGCAGCTGTTCAGGCTTCTTTGTTGAGTAAAGGCAATAAGTTTGTTCCAAATTTGGTGCTAGTGGATGTTACACCTCTGTCTCTTGGTGTATCCACAAAAGGAGACCTCATGAGTGTAGTGATTCCGAGGAACACTACCATTCCTGCTGAGAAAAAGAAATTGTACTCTACATGTGTTGATAACCAATCTTCAGTCAAGGTTGATGTTTATGAGGGTGAAAGAGCAAGAGCCAGTGATAACAACTTGTTGGGTTTTTTTATTCTTTCAGTTCCTCCTGCTCCCCGAGGCCTTCCTATCAAAGTATGCTTAGCTATAGATGATGATGGTATATTAAACGTCTCTGCTGAGGAAGAAACTACTAGCCGCAAGAAAGAAATTACAATAACAAATGAAAAGGGAAGATTATCAGCTGATGAAATTGAGAGAATGTTTAAGGATGCTGAAATTTACAAAGCTCAAGACAATAAGTACCAGAAGAAGATTAAAGCAATGAATGCCTTGGATGTTTTCCTTTACAATATGAAGAATGTTATCAAGGAAGAGTATGTGAGTTCCATGCTTTCTATGCATGATAAGATTAGGATCAAATGTGCAATTACGAAAGGCAAAGGTTTGGTTGATGGCTACCAGCTGGAGGAAGAATATGTGTTCGTTAACTATTTGAAGGAGCTAGAGATCATGTTTGAATCCGTTTTGGCCAAGATCAACCAATGTAAATTTTGATGGGGAAAGTGACGTGGAATAGTATTAATAAATCTTGCAAATTTGCTTTGTGTGTATCAATTCAGGTTCCTCATCTACATATTGGCAGAATATGCAATAATTGTTGTGGCTTGTTTTTTAAGACTTCAGAATAGCATGTAATGGAAGGAAATTTTAATGACACCTCTTATTATCAATATTTTGATTTTAATAATTTGTTTTGTGTGATCGCCCATTCAAAATAGTACTGCTATCTATATATACACTGGATTTTCATGTTTGAGACTGCCATTCAAAATATGATCGGCCATTCAAAATAGTATTACGTGGGACTATATATCTCAACACGCCCCCTCACACGAGAGCCCGTTGGGGTTGAAGAGTGGATAATGCAACGGACCCAGTCTACCTGTGTTAAGAGATTCCGCAAGAGAAAGTGGGGGACGTCGAGGCTCTGATGATACCATGTCAAAGAACCTTGGGATACACCACCCAAAAGTTAGCTTAAATGGTGGGAGTGCCCAAGGCCTTATAAAGACCACATTAGTTGCATATACAACCGATAGTTTCAACAGCTATCTATATATACACTGGATTTTCATGTTTGAGACTGCCATTTAGGCTTTTACATAAATTTTCGTTGAATCAAAGAGTTATCCTTTTTAGCTTATGATAAAAGCACTAAAATTATTTTTTAAAATTTTTAATTTTTAATTAAATTTTGATTAAAATAAGTACTTTATAAAAAATAATAAACGGGCTTGTTAGAGCTGATGAGGTATCAATTAACAAAGAACAAAACTTTAATGAAAGGAAGAGGTTAAATGGAAGCAAATATATCATTTTCATTATTCAGAATGATGTAAAGCTGTGGCCATCGAATTCGAAGGTTAACTGAATAAATTGAGATTATGAATTCAAAGAGGGTGGGAGAATTATGCTATTTTTTTTTATCGGACTACAGTATGGAGACATCTTAGGGGTGGATTATAATTAAATAATAGAGAATTTACCTAAAAAAAAAAAAAAAATAGAGAAAAAGGTTTGTCACAAAAATTATATCTTTTCAATTTTTAATACATTGTATTACTCGTAGTACATAATTATAATATAATTTTTTTTTCTATTCTCAATCACTTTAACTGACGTGAGAAATGAAAAAAATAATTTTTCATATTATAATTATATATTATTCATAATAGATAAAATAAAAAATTAAAATTACATAATTTATATTCTTTTAAAAGATACACACCTAACCCTAAATAGTAAGGATTACGTAAACGGAGTATGAGCTGAACTTGTAAACTGTGTTGCTGATCTTTATTCCGGAGAAAAATTAATATAAACGCGGCCATATTGTATAATTTTCATAGGAAAGCAATAGACAGAACGGTCAACAGAGGTTGCTTAATGATGAAGAAAGTGGGTGCAGTGTTGAAAGAGCATAAATAATATAAAACCAAGGGTTTTATTAATGTTATTTACATAATTAAGTAATGTTTTCAACACACATAATAGAAGGAAGAGAGAAAATAGAATCATGAAAGAGAAAGAAAAATATGTCGACTCCACCTCTCTAATGTGAAGGAAAATGAAGTTATGCTATGTTACATGATAAACATAAAACCCATAAAACAATATAGTTATGCAACTTAATAGCGAAGAAAATACGGACATAAATAGATTAGGTTAGACTTTGATTTAAATAGAATTGGATTTGACCTGACATGTTAGCTTGTATAGGCCCTAGCGAATTACTTGTAATTGCACAGTGTAGCGAATTATACTGCGTGGCATTCCGGAAGTCTGGTTTGACCTATAGTTATGCAAAAAAATAAAAACCTTAACCTTAAGCCTGTTAGCCTATTTAAGCTTATTAAACATTTAATAATTATAATAATATTACTTTATTATTCAAAATTATTAAAATAATAATTTCATTTAAAATAAAAAATATGATATAGACCGGCTTGTAGACTTATAGGCAGACATGTATAAAAAAAGTCTATGACCTATTTTCTAAATAATTTTTTTTTAAGTGTAAGTCTGTTCTATTTAACTATTTATAATAGACCAAATTTAATCTAATATAAACTAGACCGTTAGCCTTTGGAGGTCAACCTAACTGATTTACACCTCTAAATACGACCATGAATCTCTATTTTGATTAGCCTTTAGTTTTCTTGTCGTTTCCCCCTCACACTCATAAAACATGATCTCCTTCTACTAAAAAAAATAAATAAATTATAATCTCCCCAATCAATCATTTCTTTGAAAACTTAGATGTAGATGAGACTTTTTTTTTTATGAGAAAAACATAATTATTGAGAATGTTGTATGAAAATAAGTTTGGTGGGAAAGATTAAAAAATTTATTTAGTAAACAAAAATATCATCAGAAAAATTAATTTAAATTTACAAAATTTATGTTTGGTCGAAGGTAAAATATTAATAGGATAATGAGTGTAAATTATGAAAGAGGGCATTTTAATTTTTGAATCTGTAAAAAGAAAATGAGTTTTATTTCTCTTATGTTACATAAGGGAAATTTTGTCTCCTACTCTCACTTTGATTTCCGTACTCTATTTTTTTTTCTTTTCATTTTTTAAAAAATAAAATGGATCCCATCATTTGTTATGAGAGTAGGAAAGAAGATGTGACATAAGAAAAATAAAACCCACAGAAAATTACCCTTAACTAAAATATGAGGGTCATTTTTTGACAAATAATTCCCGTTGTGTTTTGCTTTATCGGCTAAACACAAAATACCACTTAGAATGGGTTCCTGAAACAGTGTTTTCAATGAAAATTTTCACACAATTGACAATATATGGGTAAACGATTTTCCTTGTAAATTTTTTTTTGAGACTTTGACCAAATATGATCAAGTTCAAATCTAATTTGCTCGGATATTTTGGAGAAAAACTCCTATCAAACATGTACTAAATGAACAATAATTATTTAAACGAGGTGAAATCATAGCTTTCACTCAAAATGAAATTATGATTATATATTTCTTGAAATATATAATATAATATTAGAATTATTTTTTTATCTCTTATCATAAAATATGTCAGCATAAATATTCTACTTTTATTAGTAGGAAATTGGGTGTTTTTAATGCGTTCAAAGGAAAAAAAAAAGCAAAAAAAAAAAAAGAGAGGAAAAAGAAAGATGGTCAGAACAGAGTTGAAATATAACTTCGAGAGAGAATAAGGTAATGAGATGTTTTGAGTGTTCCGAAGAGTCATTGGGAAGAGAAGCTTTGAAAGCCAAGCAGGTAAGAGAGAATAGCAATTGGTTTTTTCATCTCTATAAAACTGTTATCTCAGAGAGTTTGGTATTGAATGGTGCATTCACTCACCACTTACCTAAGACCTTCTCTGTGAATAAATTTTTGGTGCTACTGCTGCACCAAAGATTCAGTACATCACACAAATAAAAATATTACATGTAAGTTAAAGTTATTTTTTCTGTGCCAGACTTTTTTCTCTCTCCACTGAAATGTTATGTTTCTATTGATATGATGCATTGAATTTAAGTGTTATAGTATCACCAAAGATTTATTCCTTATTTGGTCTTAAGATAAAAATATTATCTGTATTCTTTTTTTTTTTTTTTGCATTACATGGGAATTGAACACACACCACTACACTACACACACCTAACACACACACACCCACACCACTCACTCACCACATTGGCTTTCGCTTTCATCCCTCAGTACTGATGCTTGCTTCCCACTCTCTATTCTCTCTTGCCAACCAAAAACGTGGTTTTAGAGTATGTAATTTTTTGTCTGTGTGTCCCTTACAATATTTAAAGATGAATATACTCCCCCAGAAGGAAGAATTTTTTTACTATAAAAAATCCCAATTTTTGGAAAGAGGGATTGGATTTCCCATATACATATCCTACCTTATTTTTTCAATTAGGTTACCGTAGAAGACTCTTCGAACATATTAGAATAAATTAATAGAAATAAATTTACAAAGTCAAGAATCACATGGTACAAAGTACAAACAAGTAGTATTCACAAAAAAAAAAAAAAAAACAAACAAGTAAGATCTTCACTATAGCAAGTTTTTTTTTTTTTAATATATATTTCAAACACTAAAAGAAGAGAAGTTATGAAACTATATTATGTTGATGTTAACATCTGGCTGGTGGTGGTCAATGTAGACTCTTTTTGCTATATATATATATATATATATATATATATTTTTTTTTTAGTTAAAGTCAATGTAGAATTTACGGTACAAACCATCGAGCCTTTGATGCCATTACATAAATATAAAATTTTACATCAATGGTGGATCATCTACCCGTAAATTAACATCAACACTATGAGATAAAGATAGCATTTTTACGTGCTAAAAGCTCACTTTGAAAAAAGAAGAAGGAAAGTAATGCATGAAGGATGGAAGAAGAAATAATTTGTTATTATGATAAATCATTAGGATAAAGAGTAAAATAGGTAATACAAATTTAAAATAGGCTGAAATTAAAAAAATAAATATGAGAACTCTAAAAAATTAATATATATCTTAAAATGAGCTCCTCTCGGAACTTTTATCAGCTTTAAACCTCATCTCAAATGTGTTTTGTTGTGAATTATA
This sequence comes from Gastrolobium villosum, assembly GCA_032173675.1. Lineage (NCBI taxonomy): Eukaryota > Viridiplantae > Streptophyta > Magnoliopsida > Fabales > Fabaceae > Gastrolobium > Gastrolobium villosum. Next base: position 50,144 of record JAVKPL010012845.1, on the reverse strand, counting down.
ATTTGGATTAAGTTCTCGCGAATGTAAAAAAATTTCTTTGAAAAAATTGACCCCACCATAATATGGATCTTACTGACCCCAAAAGAATTATCTCATGTGAAAAATATATCTCAAAAAAAAAAAAAAAAAAAAAAAAAACCACCGTACAACAGTCCACTCGCTCGTTCTCTCTATTCTCTCTCTATATTTATATTTATATATATTTATAAAAGGGATTTAAATCAGAATCATTTAAAAGTACAATACAGACACAGAAAATTTGAATTTTAAATTAAAAAAACCACTCATTTTCCCTCTCACACATTTCCATTTTTCTGTGTTATATATATTGACAAACACCAAACTCTATATTTATAGGGATTTACATTTATCATTTAACATGATCACAATAATTTTCTTACACACATAATATTTTGTGGGAAAAGGAAAAAAAAATTCGGCACACAAAATTGAATCTCTATAACATAACACAATCACTTTTCCTACAACATAACTTTTATAAAACACATATTTATATTGGTAAACATACAGTGGCGGAGCCACTTGTAATTTTAACAAATTATATTTATTATGTATAATTATATAATAATTATAATTTGGCCCGGGATGAAATAAAATTGAATTTGGTCCTATCAGAAAATTAAAATATATTTGAGACTTGTCGGTATTAAGTTATATGTTCTATTTCCACTTATATAAAATTTTTAAAATATATTTAATAAAATTATAAAATTTTTATGTTGAAAATATTAAATATAATTTAAATATATTATGATATAATAATAATATTAAAAAAAAATACACACAATTTTTTAAAGTCCAAAAAAGTCACTATTTGTAATATTATACTCATTTGTAACAGCCTCAATCCCTATAGCAATATTGTTAAAAAACGGTTTTACATACTTAAAAAATAAAATAAAAAAGGTACAACAGGATGAAATAAAATTGACTAAGAATATGAAGTAGAGACTTGTCGGACTTTACGTTAAGTAAGGAGAAAAAAATAAGAATTAAGAAAAATGGAAATAATGTAATTTAAATAAACTAATAATAGTCTGATTGACACATTTTTTAAAGTTAAAAGTTACTTTTAAATTATTAAAGTTAAAAAAATACTTAAAAAATAAAATAAAAAATTATTTGATGATTATATAAAGCTGTCTTAAGGGTTTTTAAAGGAGAAAAGAATAAATAATTTATTATTATGATAAATTATTAGATGAAGAGTAAATCTGGTAAATACAAATTTAGAATATGGCTAAAATTAAAAAATAAATATGAGAATTCTAAGAAAGCTAATATATATCTTAAAATACCTCATTCCAAGTGTGTTATGCTGTGAATTATTTTCTTACTATTCACACTCAATTGGATTATCTAAACTTCAAGTGTTTTTCTACTTCATCCAACTTATCATGTTAGTCCTGTCAGTTAGAAAAACACACTTATAGTTCATTTTTCTAGAACTTTTTTTTGGGAGTTATCCATTTTAACTTATGATAAAGCACTAAAATTAATTTTTTTATTCGTAAAATGTATTAAAATATCATAATATTTTCAAATATATTTTTATTAAAATTTACTTTTAAAAAACAGTAATAAACGGGCTTGCTGGATCACCAATCCCTTATAAGTCAAACCTAACGTCAGGTATCAATTACAAATAGAATAATCATATACAATTTTTCCTCTTGAAGCCCCAAAAAATTCATAAACAAGAGCAATTGAGAATAATCATACACAAATTTTTCTCGTAGGTGCTCCAGAAAATTATGCGTGCTATTAAAATATTTTATTTTATTTTATTTTATTTCAAAGCTATGAGAAGAAAGTGAGAAGTCACGAAAATGTCAAATTAATATTAACAAAACCACAAAACAAGGAAAAACAATAAAAGCTGTGTGGGTGGATAACAAAAAGACTCTCAGCTTTTCAGTCTTCCTCCCATTTATTAAACGATACAGAGAACCTATGCTTAAAATTAAAGAGATTAATTTTTCGTAAGGAATCTATTGATTAGCTATAAAAATAGTTAGTTCAGGTCATAATTATTTTCCACTAAATATAATTAGTCACTAATATAAATGTTAATTTAACTAATCAGGATTTCGATTTCTGGAAAGATATTGGTGGTGATTAAATCGAGACATTGGTAATACAACGATATAGGAGGCTAATTAAGTCGTGGCTCGTGACTTTCAAGAGGAAGATAATAAATTCATTTCGTCTTAATCATCGACACATTCATCGTATTTTTTATATTTCACAGATATAAAAACAAACACAGAGATATTCAAACTATACACTATTACTGTTAGCAGTCTTCGATCATCAGAAAGAGTTATGGCCAAAAAATATGAAGGGCATTGTATTGGAATTGATCTTGGAACGACCTATTCATGTGTTGCAGTGTGGCAGGAGCAAAACAATAGAGTTGAAATCATACACAATGAACAAGGCAACAGAATCACTCCTTCTTGTGTTGCTTTCACAGACAACCAAAGGTTGATCGGTGATGCTGCAAAAAATCAGGCTGCGACCAATCCATCCAACACTGTCTTTGGTAATTGATCTTATTTTGTTCCTACAATGCATGACTTTTGTTGAGATATATAGTCCCACGTTGGTTGTATGTGCAACTAATGTGAAGTTTATAAGGCCTTGAGCACTCTCACCCTTTGAGCTAGCTTTTGGGGTGATTTATCCCAAGATTCTTTAGAACTTCCTTAATTAACAGAATGATAAGTTACCATCATTTTTTGAATTTTTGCAGATGCAAAGCGGTTAATTGGAAGAAAATATAATGATTCTGTTATCCAGAATGACCTGAATCTGTGGCCATTTAAGGTTGTTGCTGGTACTGACGACAGACCCATTATCGTTGTTAAATATAAGGACGAGGAAAAACACCTCACTGCCGAGGAAATCTCATCTATGATCCTCTCGAAGATGAAGGAAATTGCAGAGACATTTTTGGAATCACCGGTAAAGAATGCAGTTATTACTGTGCCTGCTTATTTCAATGACTCGCAGCGTCAAGCTACCAAAGATGCTGGTGCCATTGCTGGACTCAATGTTATGAGGATAATCAATGAACCCACTGCTGCAGCTCTTGCATATGGCCTTCAAAAGAGAGCTAATTGTGTTGGTGAGAGAAATATTTTTATCTTTGATCTCGGTGGTGGCACTTTTGATGTATCTATTCTCATGATTAAGGATGATACCTTTGAAGTTAAGGCCACTGCTGGAGACACTCATCTTGGAGGAGAGGACTTTGATAACAGAATGGTGAAACACTTTGTACAAGAGTTCAAGAGGAAGAAGAAAGTGGACATTAGTAAGAACCCAAGAGCACTGAGGAGGTTGAGAACTGCGTGTGAGAAGGCAAAAAGGGTACTTTCATACGACACTGAGACCACTATTGAGGTAGATGCTATATGTGATGGTATTGACCTGTTTTCATCAGTAACTCGTGCCAAGTTTGAGCAACTCAACATTGACCTCTTTAGAAAGTGTATGGATACTGTAGAGAGGTGTCTTAGTGATTCAAAGGTGGACAAGAGTAATGTAGATGATGTTGTTCTCGTCGGTGGTTCTTCTAGGATTCCCAAAGTGCAGCAACTAATTCAGGATTTCTTCAAAGGGAAGGATATATGTAAGAGTATCAACCCTGATGAAGCTGTTGCTTATGGAGCAGCATTCCAAGCTGCTTTGTTGAGTAAAGGCAAAAAGTTTGTTCCAAATCTGGTGCTAGTGGATGTTACACCTCTGTCTCTTGGTATATCCACAAAAGGAGACCTCATGAGTGTAGTGATTCCGAGGAACACTGCCATTCCTGCAAAGAGAGAAGAAGTGTATTTAACTGATAGAGATAACCAACATGCTGTCTTAATTCAGGTTTATGATGGTGAGAGAGCAAGAGCTAGTGATAATAACTTGCTTGGTTCGTTTAATCTTTTGGTTCCTCTTGCTCCTAGAGGCCTTCCTATCAAAGTATGCTTTGCTATAGATGATGATGGTATATTAAACGTTTCTGCTGAGGAAGAAACCACTGGCCGCAAGAAAGAAATTACAATAACAAATGAAAAGGGAAGATTATCAGCTGATGAAATTGAGAGAATGTGTAAGGAAGCTGAAATTTATGAAGCTGAAGATATTAAGTACCAGAAGAAGGTTAAAGCAATGAAGGCCTTGGATGATTACATTTACAATATGAGGAAAGTTATCAAGGAAGAGTATGTGAGTTCCATGCTTCCCAAGCTTGATAAGGTTAAGATCAAATGTGCAATTACAAAGGGCAAAGGTTTGGTTGATGGCTACCAGCTGGAGGAAGAAAATGTGTTTGTTAAGTATTTGAAGGAGCTAGAGATCATGTTTGAATCCGTTTTGGGCAAGATCAACCATTGTAGTTCTGATGAGGAAAGTGACGTGTAATGGTATTAATAAAATCTTGCAATTTTGCTTTGAGTGTATCAATTCAGCTTTCTCATCTATTATGTTGGTCTGCTGCTGCTTGTTCTGCTTCTTCGTTTACATATTGGCTGAATATGCAATAATTGTGTCTTGTTTAAGACTTCAGAATAGCATGTAATAGAAGGAAATTTTAATGACACCTATTATTATAAATATTTTAATTTTAATAATTTGTTTTGGGTGATCGGCCATTCAAAATAATTCTGCTATCTATATATACACAGGATTTTCATATTTGATACTATATATACTATATACACTGGATTTTCATATTTGAGACTCTGCCATTTAGGCTTTTACATAAATTTTCATTGAATAAGGTTTTTTTTTTTATAACTCTTTCTAAGAGTTATCCTTTTTAGCTTATGATAAAAGCACTAAAATTATTCTTTAATTATTAAAAAATTTAATTAAATTTTGTTTAAAAAAAATACTTTTAAAAAACAATAATAAACGGACTTGTTAGAGCTGATGAGGTATCAATTAACAAAGAACAAAACTTTAATGAAAGAAAGAGGTTAAATGGAAGCAAATATATCATCATTTTGATGGGGGATATTTTGACTCTCGAGTAAGACTTATAAGTAACGACAAATGTATGGTTATAATTTCCCATATTTAATGCTATCATCTGGTTATGATTCCTTGAATTTAACGCTTTCAAGTATATGTATGACAAGTATTTGATTGCTGCAGAAATGTAAATCCCATATATATATATATATATATATATATATATATATATATATATATATATATGGAATATGATCCTTTGACATTAGTATCAAATTTTGAAATTTGACACCAAATTCTAAACTTTGATTTTTGTCAATAAACGGTTATCATTTATTGAGAATTAAACTTATTAATTACTATCAATTCTCAATAAATTGTAACCGTTGATTCTCGGAAATCAAAGAATTGGATTTGGTGTCAACTTTCAAAATTTGACACTGGTGTCAAAAGATTCAGTTCATATATATATATGTGAAAAATGTTTCTGCGTTTAATTCAGATAAGTTATCTGCATTTATTCCCAAAACGACGTCGTTTTGGGATTGAAATCTTGAAAAATTGTAAATATAAAGACTATTATAACCCCGAAATAAATTAAAATTACAAAAATATCATGATTTTCGCCCCAAAACAACGTCGTATTGAACTTATTGTAGATAAGTTGTCTGCAGAAAAAGCGAACTATATATATATATATATATATATATATATATATATATATATATATATATATATGGTAAAATCGTTTCTACAGCCGCTTTACATGTAAAACAACAGGTGTATGGTTATGATTTTCCACAATTAATGCTTTCATCTTTGTATGGTTATGATTTCCCGCATTTAATGTTTTCACGTATATATATATATATAGCAAGTATTTGATTTCTGCACGTACAACAGTTGCAAAAATATAAATCTCATACTTATCTCCATCCACCCAAAAATTAAAATTACGTGTTGCTTGATCCATATTAAAATTACGTGTTGCTTGATCCATATATAGCATTCCATTTTTCTCCATCTTTTTTATTTGATCCATATTTATGCCGTCATGATTTTTGTTATGCCAAAATTTCAATGCGTTTTAAGTATTGAATAAAGAAAAAGAAAATGTCAAAACCGTCAGAACAGAGTTGAAATATAACTTACGATAGAGAATTACCCAGTTTTAAGTATTCAATGCGTAATCCATATATAGTTTTACCTTTGACCGACCGTGAGGCCCTTAACTGATGGATAATTGTTTTTTCGGATGTCTTTCTTGAGATTAGAAGGTTTGCCTTGATCCTGGGTGGGGGGTACACATGACTTCCCCACCTAAAACTTCATGGGAGAATAGCTTCTTCTGCTGGTGGAGAAGGCTACTCTGCTGTTAGTGAGGCATCATTTTTTATGTTTTATTTTTTTATTTTTTATTAATTTAAATATGGTGAGCCCATCCAAAAATTGTTTCAGTTGCAAAAATTTTCAGGAGAAAACAAAGCCCAAACTTTATATGCTAAAAAGAGAGAGGATGAATATACTCCCATGAGGAAGAATATTTTTATTCTAAGAAATCTCAATTTTGGAAAGAGGGATTGGATTTCCCAAATACTTACCCTACCTTATTTCTCAAATATAACGAGTAGAAGACTCTTCAAACATGTCAGAATAAATTAACAAAAATAAATTTACAAAGTCAAGAGTCACATGGTACAAACAAGTAAGATCTTCTCTCAGAAAACAAGTTTTTTTTTTTTGTTAATATATATTTCGAGGGTTTTCATTTTCTCCTTTAACATAACATAACAGATTTTTCTACACACAACATTTTATGGGGCCCACACATTTTAAAACAAAAAATAAAATAAAAATATGGCACGTAAAATGAATCTCTATAACATTACACAATCACTTTTCCTACAATATAATAAACATAAAACTCATATTTCAAACACTAAAATTAATGAGGAGGGATATTCTTACTACCAAAATCTTCTACTACCATCTCACTACTTATCTAATCACCATTGAATCAACCTTTTCTTTTTTTTTTCAAAAACTTTTTAGCATTCTCTCTCTTTGATTCAATGGTGATTAGATAGATAGTAAGTTAGTAGTAGAAGATTTTGGTAGTTAGAATATCCTTCCTCAAAATTAATAAGAGAAGTTATGAAACTATATTATGTTGATGTTAACATCTTGCTGGTGGCCAATCTAGACTCTCTCTTTTTTCTTCAAGTTAAAGTCAATGTAGAATTTACGGCACAAACTTCGAGCCTTTCATTGCATTACATAAAGATAAATTTTTACATTAATGGTGGATCATCTACCCGAAAATTGATATCAACACTATGAGATAGAGGTAGCATTTTTACGCTATTAAGCTTGAAAACGCCGTATCGGAATGAGTGCTTCGTAGTAATTTTACATGATAAAAGCTCACATAAAATGGGGGGGGGGGGGGGGGGGGGGGGGAGCATGTGTAATATCAAGTCTAGGGAGTAATGCATGTGTAATATCAAGTCTACTGTGGTCAAATTTGGATATTGATAATGAAAATAAATTCCATTTATTGCATTACCGTACATATATAAGCTGGACACATCCTGCAGATTTCATTGTCATATATTGATTTCTCAATTTGAATTCTTTCACATTGTTATATGACTTCCTATGTCTGACTGAAACCTTTTGAACTCATTCTATAATCACTTGACAGAGAATGGCAAGGATCTGCGGTAGGAATCGACCTTGGCACGACATACTCATGTGTTGCAGTATGGCAAGAGCAACACAATCGCGCGGAGATCATCCACAACGACCAAGGCAACAATATCACTCCTTCTTATGTTGCTTTCACTGACAACCAAAGGTTGATTGGCGATGCTGCTAAGAATCAGGCTGCCTCCAACCCCACCAACACTGTCTTTGGTAATAAATGCATATTCTTTTGTTTGTGGATTCATTAAGATGTCTACATTTATTATCTCTATGTTTGCTTTTAGATGAACAAATTATAACTTAACATTCATTTTTTATTTTGTGGCAAAAAGATTATACTTTTTTTTTTTAGTTTTCAAATTCATTCTCTAACTCATCTTTATTCAAATTAGTCACTAAGTTATTAAATTCACACAACCTTTTTCTCTTTGATATTTTATTTTATTTTTTCAGATGCGAAAAGGCTGATTGGTAGAAGATATAGTGATCCCATTATTAAGAATGATCTAATGTTATGGCCATTCAAATGACAAACCGATGATCCTTGTTTCATACAAGGACGAGGCTGTTGCTTATGGTGCAGCTGTCCAGGCTTCTTTGTTGAGTAAAAAAGCATTAGGTTTGTTTCAAATTTAGTGCTATTGGATGTAACACCTCTGTCACTTGGTATATTTACAAAAGGAGATCTCATGAGTGTGGTGATTCCTAGGAATGCTACCATTCCCGCACGGAAGAAACAAGTATATTTGACTTGTAAAGATTACCAATCATTTGTCTTAATTAAGGTTTATGAGGGTGAGAGGACAAGAGCAAGTGATAACATCTTGATGGGTTTTTTTCGTCTTTCTGGCTTGCCTCCTACTCTCGGTGGCCATCCTATTGATGTATGCTTTGCTATAGATGAAAATGGTATCCTGACTGTTTCTGCTAGGGAAAATACCACTGTCAATGAGAACGAGATTACCATAACCAATGACAAAGAGAGGTTGTCAACTGAAGAAATCGAAAAATTGATGCAAGAAGCTGAGAATTACAAGGCTGAAGATAAGACCTTCCGTATGAAGGTCGATGCAATGAATGCTTTGGATGATTACGTTTACAAGATGAGGAGTTCTTTGAAGAACCAGGATATGAATTTGAAGCTTTGCTCACAAGAAAAGGAGAAGATCAGTTACGCAATCACCAAGGCCACAAATTTGATTGATGCTAATAATGAGCAGGATGAAATTGATGTATTTGTGGATTATCTGAAGGAGCTTAAGAGCATCTTTGAACACATTATAGGCAAGACTGAATAGTTCTTTTTTAGTTAAGATTGTTTGTGCGGTGCCGCTGATATGACTTTTTGAATTTGACAAATGCAAACCTTTATGATCAAAATATTCATTTAAATGTCCTTTGACTTGCACACTCATCATATTGCTGAATTGTTCCTATCTTTGCTATTACTGTTGTATCAAAGATTCAGTGCATCCCACCAACGAAAATATTACATGTCAGCTAATTTTATTTTTTTTCTGTCAAATTTTTTTTCTCTCCTCTGATGTGTACTGCTCTCATTGATGAGATGCACTGAATCTTGGTACAACAGTAGTATCAAAGATTTATTCGTTACTTGGGCTCACACGTGTCTATTGCTTGCTAAAATTTTAGTGCTAATCTTGCATAATTTGTCTGTTACTTCTAGTTAAGTAAATAATGGTTCGAACCACACTCGAAGTAGGGTATTTTCCATTTTTATAGGAACTTATGTGCTAGAAATTATGATATCTCCATTGATAGTCCCTCTTGGGTGTAAAATATCTTTTTCTCTATTCTTATTGTGTATAAGACAAATGTATGTATGCTAAAAAGATTACTCGTACGATCGTACTTGTGTGAATAATTTAAATTTTTTTAATTATAAAATATTTCTTTAAAAAATATTTATAAAGGCAAAAATATTTTACACTGGTTTATATTCAACTTCAGTTGTTGATCAAATTTGCATATAAGATTTTTGTGCTAGAAATTAAAGTTATTATATACTAGTAAATCAAGTTATTATTCTTACACTATATATATATATATATATATATATAGACACACTCATTAATTGTACTAAATCCGACCTGAAAAACAATTATAAACTAATTTAGTGTTTCAGCTAATATATCCAAGTCAAACATTTTTTATTTTATTTTTTTGAGAATTCACAGTTGTTGGTGGTCAATATTATTCCCTACGCTCCAAATAAGTGATTCTTTCTTTCAAAGTTTACATTATGCATTCGATTTTGTTTTATTTAAGCGATTTCAAACGGTAGATTATATTATGCTTTTGCTTTTGCATTAACTTAAGTTACCCAATTTTTTTCATTTTTGTTTAAGATATACTTGCGCAATTTCAAAGTTTTGTATTTATTAAGTTATTGGTTACTACTACTTAGTGATTAATTAAGCAAATTAATAAGCAGCCAATTTTGTAAAATCTATACACGTATTCACTAATCTATTACTTAACAAACAGAGTCAACACCTTGCAAGTTGCAATTATCCAATGCTACTGCATGTGTCACAAAAGATATGATTTGTGCTGCTGGAGACTATGAATGTCTCACAAGGCATTCCCAGGCCAAACTTGGATACCTCTTTATTCACATGCCTATTTTGTTGGGTGCTACCTTATTGATGCCCCCTGCAACAGTAATCAACTTCATCAGTTGGATAATTGTTGTTGTCTTTCTTTTAGGGTTCGCTGCATACAGGTACAAACAAAATGGGGAACACGGACCAAAATGTCACCATTCACCAATTTTTTTACCTAAATGACACACGCGAATAGTGTTATTTCCCAATCTGCCACGGGGCAAATTCGCTACCCGGTATAGCGAACTCGGTTTGCTGACGTGTCACATTTCTAGTGGATAACAAGTACCAAGTTAAAAAAAGAGGTATGAAGTTCGTTACCCCGTGTAGCGAACTTGGTGTCCATTAGAAACGTGACACGTCAGCAAACCGAGTTCGCTACATCGGATAACGAATTTGCCCCGTGATAGATTGGGAAATAACACTGTTCGTGTGACATTTAGATAAAAAAATTGGCGAAGAGTGGCATTTTAGTCACTGTTCCACAAGAATGGTGGAAACGCTATTATAAATATTTTTTTTAATTGGACCTTGAGGACAAGGTTATTTTTTAGGGTAAGACAATATTACGAGAACAGGATGTTGGATAATACGCTGTGGTTGATGTAGCTAGGAAGTAGTGTACTCTTGTAAATGTTGATGTGTAAAAGGGGAGCCAATAGAGTTAGCGTAGTCATTGTCAATATGGAGTTTTCTGTTGTATAAGTGTTGACGTTGTTGTATAAGTGAGGTTTGCTAATAAAAGGAATCCATTATATTCGGTGTGATATTGATTGAAGAAATAACAATTGTTTTCATTCATTTCGTTTTCCTTTTCTTGTTCTTGATTCTCTGTTTGGCCAAGTCCCTTAACTGAATCAAGATAAGCAACTGATAAGGATTTAACCCTATCGGAAAGAAGAACAAGAAGAACAAGAGAGAGAAAACACAGTTTATAAGTTCAACTTACTCATACTCGGTTTATGTAATCTTATTTAATTATAATTAAACTTATGTTAATTTTTTAAGACATGTTTTATATTTATCACACAAAAATGAAGTGTAACTAAGCTTTGATTGTCACGTTTTTGTAAAATATTTTTGGGCCTTTGTTAATATGGATGGAGGGTACTCAGAATTCGTATACCCATAGTTGACACTTTATCTTGTGCATTCAAGAATCTGATATTGAAAATGGGGGCGAAACTTCATCAGTCCAATAAAAATGAGCATATGAATGATAATCATTTAAAAGAGGTGAAATTGAAAAATATTTTAAGTGCTCCCATGTTATCTATTATTCAGTATATCTATCTAATAGAAACAATATCACTTAGGAGCGGGTACTGTTATATTCCTTGCCTATTTAATTTTTCTACTCTTATTATTATTTTATTATCGTTAATTATATTTAAATCAACGATTTCAAATATAATAATGTTCTTTACTTTATTTATCTTTCCCTTGTTTTTCTCAACTGTTACACTAATTGTTTATCACCGTTAATTTAAATATAATCAACAATAATACAAAAGTAATAAGGATAAAAAAAATTAATTAGACAGATAAGCATGCTTGGATTCTCTTATTTTTAAGCTAGAAGCTACTTATAAGCTAAAGCTGAAGAAAAAAACTAAAAAAAATAAGCTAAAAGCTGTTTGGTAATTACATAAAAAAATTACTTAAAAGCACATGTTTAAGAAAATTATTTCTCTGTCTATCTTTATAACCCTTCATTTTAATAAAAAAAAACACAATTCAAGAAAAATATATAAGAGCTTAAAAAAAAGCTCCTCCGAGCTTTTAATTTCAACTTTTTTGTTCATTATAAAAAAAAAACTTTTTATTATAAAAACTTTTCTTAAAACCTGTTTGGCCTAACTTATGCTTATAAGTAACTTATAGCTTAAATAAAATAGGATGCAAATAGGCACTTAGAAGGTGCTTGGTTTGGCGGGCTATTAAATTGGACTAGACACTGAGTTTTTCGAACTATGTCAAAAGCAGAGTTGGGAAGATGGGCCGAGCTCATTTTTTTGGTAGATTGATTGCAGGAATAGTGGGTCGAAGCGAATTAGTATAAAATAGGTTCGGACCGGCGAACCAACTCATCCAACCCGCCAAACAGAACTGAACAGACTGAATTTTTCAACTCACTTTAAAAACGGGGCAGAACATACCGGCTCTTGCACATGTCGCCCCTTTCCCACTTCTAAGTTCTAATCATAGTACTGCTTATTTTTTTTTGGTACAAGCATAATACTACCTTTACCGAGTGCTAGGGGTGTTAACGGGCCGAGCCGAGCCGAGCTTTGATCATAACGGGTCAAGCCTGTATTTAAACGTGTCCGACTGGCCTTAGCCTGTTACCTGTCACGAATATAATATTGGCCTGTGGCCTGGTTTATTTATAAAAAATAAAAGCCTGTGTGAAGTCTGTCTTAGCCTGTTAAAGAATAAAAATAAGAGAATAAAATTCCATAAAAAATCAATTTCCAGATAGAAACCTTAGCTTCCAATTTGCAGCAATAATTTACAAAGTCTATAATAAATAAATAAAAATTAAAGTGATAGAAGATAGATAACAAATTATATTATCTTAGCCCATTATAAAAAAAAGTGCCAACAAAAATAAAAAATAAAAAATTGACACAAACAAGCAGTACACAGTGGAACGAATGAGTTTTTGTGGGTTTGTTTGTGTGAAGGAGGATGAAGGATAATATAGAACAACACTAGTAATTCCATAAATATACAAAAATTCAATATATATCCAAATAACATAATATAGAACAAAATCATTCAAAAAGTCTGTTAAACCAATAAAATGGGGTGAAATAAATTGATGAGAGAGAGAGTTATTATAAGTAGTATAAAAAATATAAATAAATATTTATAGACTAGGCTAGCCTGGGAGGCTCTAAGGCCGAGCTTATGAATTAGAGCCTGGGGCCTTTTTATTAAACGAGCTTTTATACAAGTCCAAGCCTGATTCCAACACGAGCTTTTATTAAACGAGCTCAGGCCTTTACGAGCCGAGCCAAAGGCCCCTAAAAGGCCCCTGGCTCGTTTACCACCCCTACCAATAACACATAACAAATCATTATTTCGAATGATTAGGAGTGAAGAGAAAATTCATTGCATTAAAAAAATTTATTTTGTCAAAATTAGAACTTCTATGTAGAAATATTTGCGAAATAATTTAGATTATATTTTACACAAAAACTCAACTAATCCAATCGATTCTCTAGTATTCAGAACCAATTGGTTTAGTTTAAATTTTAGGTGATAACTGTTAGAATGGGGTGATAACGTTAGTGATGATGATAATTGGACAATTGCAATAGAAGTTGATGATTGTAGATACTTTTGGTATTTTAAATAAATTAAAATGACATAACAGCAACTAGGGGTGTTAGCGGGCCGAGCCGAGCCGAGCTTTGATCTTAACGGGCCAAACCTGTATTTAAACGTGTCCGACTGGCCTTAGCCTGTTACCTGTCACGAATATAATATTGGCTTGTGGCCTGGTTTATTTACAAAAAAATAAAAGCCTGTGTGAAGCCTGTCTTAACCTGTTAGCAAGTTAAAGAATAAAAATAAGATAACAGAATTCCACAAAAAATAAATTTCCATATAGAAACCTTAGCTTCCAATTTGCAGCAATAATTTATAAAGTCTACAATAAAAAAAAATTTAAAGTGAGAGAAGGTAGATAACATGTTATATTATCTTAGCCCATTATAAAAAAAGTGCAAACAAAAATAAATAAATAAATAAATAAATAAATTGACACAAACAAGCAGTGCATAGTGAAACGAATGAATTTTTGTGGGTTTGTTTGTGTGAAGGAGGATGGAGGATAATATAGAACAACACTAGTAATTCCATAAATATACATAAATTCAATATATATCCAAATAGCATAATATAGAACAAAATCATTCAAAAAGTTTGTTAAACCAATAAAATGGGGTGAAATAAATTGATGAAAGAGAGAGTTATTACAAGTAGTATAAAAAATATAAATAAATATTTATATACTAGGTTAGCCTGGGAGGCTCTAAGGCCGAACTTCTGAATTAGAGCCTGAGGCCTTTTTATTAAACGAGCTTTTATACAAGTCCAAGACTGGTTCCAACACGAGCTTTTATTAAACGAGCTCAGGCCTTTAGGAGTCGAGTCAAAGGCCCCTGGCTCGTTTACCACCCCTACCGAGTGCTGCACCAACACACTGAAAATGCTCTCATGGGGTTTTAGTTTTTAATGCCCTCATTCAACAGTTTTTTTAGATGATAGCCTCGTAATTTCATATTTTATAGTTTAAATTTTTTAAAATATTTGAATATTTAATAAGAGAGATGATATTCTTATTATTAAATTTTTAGGAGGGATATTCTTACTACCAAAATTTTCTACTACCAATTTACTACCTATCTAATCACCATTGGATCAAAGAGAGAGAATGTTAAAAAAAATTTAAAAAAGAGAAAATGTTGATCTAATGGTGATTAGATAGGTAGTGAGTTGGTAGTAGAAAATTTTAATAGTAATAATATCCCTCCTCATTTAATAATGAGGAGAGATATTTTAACTATCAAAATATCCAATACCAACTCACTACCTTCATAATTATCATTGTATCAAATAGAGAGGACATTGAAAAGTTTTTGAATAGAGAAAAGTATTGATCCAACGAAAATTATAGAAATAATATGTTGCTAGTAAATTTCTCTAGTAATAAGAATACCGCTGCTCTTTAATAATAGAGCCAAAATTTAAATATGTTTTGGGCTTTTGGCATTGGAAAAAAAAAAAAAAAAACATATCAAAAGATCAGAACAGAGTTGAAATATAAATTGTGGGGAGAGAATAGGTAGTTTTTTTGAAGGGTTCGAGAGTATTGGAGAGAGTCGTTGAGAAGAGAAGCTTGTGGAATAGCAATTGGTTTTTTTCATTCAAAGGTCGGTTAAAGGTAAAACTGTTATCTCTGTGTTCTTTAAGTTTGGTCTTGAATGCTGCACTCATTCACTCACACCCTGAGCTTTCTCTTTTATCCCTCACAACTGATGCTATTTTAGAATATGTAAATTTTTTGTGTGTGGGTCCCGTACAATATTCAAAGATGAATATACTCCAAGAAGGAAGAATTTTTTTTACACTTAATTTTTTTGGAAAGAGATATTGGATTTCCCAAATACCCTACCTTATTTTTCAAATAGGTCAACGTAGAAGACTCTTCAAACGTATTAGAAAAAATTAACAGAAAAAAATTTACAGAGTCAACAGTGACCTGGTACAAACAAGTGACATCTTCACTCGAAGAACAGGGTTTCTTATTTTATTTTTTATTTTTTAACCCTCCATTCGTTTATAAAGCATTGCAAGTCTTGATTGTTCATAAAGAAAATAAATTCAATTTATTGCCATTAGGGATGTGCATGGGTCGAACCGAACCGGATTTTTTGAAAAACCGAACCGAATTGGTTTAATCACCATTGGATCAACATTTTCTTTTTTTTTTTCAAAAACTTTTTAACATTCTCTCTCGGTTCGGTTCGGTTCAACCGGTGATTAAGTGGTCCGGAACCGGTTCGGGTTGACCCTCTTTACTAAAAGATATAAAAATTTAGAATATTTAAAAAATAAAGTTATAAAAACTAATTTGGTTTGGTTCCACTTTGCTATATGACTTTCTATGTCTGACTCTAATCACCGGAAAGAGAATAGCAAAAAAATGGTTGTTTTATGGAGAGGTTCGGTTCGGTTATGGTTCGACCCACTTTTTTGGTTATTTTGCACACCCCTAATTGCAATAGTATACATATATAAACTGTATGACTTATATATTTAATTTCTCAATTATGAAAATAAAAATGAATTCTTCCACTTTGCTATATGACTTTCTATGTCTGACTCTAATCACTAGACAGAGAATGGCAAAACAATATGAGGGATGTGCGGTAGGAATAGACCTTGGCACAACATACTCATGTGTTGCAGTATGGCAAGAGCAACACAATAACTGTTAAAGATTATTTATTTTGACCAGGGCACAAAATTATACTTCTTGTGTTTTTCAAATTCAACCAAAGGTTGATTGGCGATGCTGCTAAGTTATTAAATTCACACAACCCCACCAACACTGTCTTTGGTAATAAATGAATATTCTTTTGTTTGTGGATTTAAGATGATGACACTTATAGAATTACCTTTCAAGAAAACGTCTTAATTCAATACTTTAAAACAATAATTTGGAGTGAATGTTAATTGAAAGTGAAATTTGAAAACTTGAAAAAAGTCAGAAGAGGAAATTATTATTATTTTTTTTTAATTTTTTCAGATGCGAAAAGGCTGATTGGTAGAAGATATAGTGATCCCATTATTCAGAATGATCTGATGCTATGGCCATTCAAGGTCATTGCTGGTACTAATGACAAACCAATGATCCTTGTTTCATACAAGGGTCAGGAAAAACAAATATCTGCTGAGGAAATCTCATCCATGGTCCTCACAAAGATGCGCGAGATTGCAGAGGCATATTTGGAGTCACCGGTAAAGAATGCTGTTGTTACTGTTCCTGCTTATTTCAATGACTCTCAGCGTCAAGCTACCAAAGATGCTGGTGCCATTGCTGGCCTCAATGTTATCCGGATAATCAATGAACCCACCGCTGCAGCTCTTGCATATGGCCTTGAAAAAAGATCTAATTGTGTTGGTGAGAGAAATATTTTTATCTTTGATCTTGGTGGTGGTACATTTGATGTGTCTCTCCTCACAATTAAGGGTGATGTCTTTGAAGTTAAGGCCATTGCTGGACACACTCACCTTGGAGGAGAGGACTTTGATAACAGAATGGTTAACTACTTTACACAGGAGTTCAAGAGGAAGAAGAAAGTGGACATTATTGGGAACCCAAGAGCCCTGAGGAGGTTGAGAACTGTGTGTGAGAGGGCAAAAAGGACACTCTCATACGCAGTTGATACCGCCATTGAAGTAGATGCTTTATTTGAGGGCATTGACTTATGTTCATCAATCACTCGGGCAAGGTTTGAGGAACTCAACATGGACCTCTTTACAAAATGCATGGAGACAGTAGATAGGTGTCTTATTGACTCTAAGATGGACAAGAGTAATATACATGATGTTGTTCTCGTCGGTGGTTCTTCTAGGATTCCCAAAGTGCAGCAGTTATTGCAGAACTTCTTTAATGGGAAGGATCTGTGCAAGAGCATCAACCCGGACGAGGCTGTTGCTTATGGAGCAGCTGTCCAGGCTGCTTTGTTGAGTAAAAGCAATAGGTTTGTTCCAAACTTAGTGCTATTGGATGTTACACCGCTCTCACTTGGTATACTTACAAAAGGAGATCTCATGAATGTGGTGATTCCTAGGAATACTACTATCCCGGTAAAGAAGACGAAAAAATATTCTACAACCGAAGATAACCAATCAGCTGTCTCGATTGCGGTTTATGAGGGTGAGAGGACAAGAGCCAGCAACAACAATTTGTTGGGTTTTTTCAGTCTTTCTGGCTTACCTCCTGCTCCTCGCAAGCATCCTATTGATGTATGCTTTGCTATAGATGAAAATGGTATCCTAAACGTATCCGCTGAGGAAGAAACCACTGGTTGTAAGAACCAGATTACCATAACAAATGACAAAGGAAGACTATCAATTCAACAAATTAAGAGCATGATTCAAGAAGCTGTGAAATACAAGGATGAAGATAAAAAGTACCAGAAGAAAGTGACAGCAATGAATGCTTTGGACGATTATGTTTACAAGATACAGAATGCTGCGTATAATATTAATATCAGATCTAAGCTTCGTCCACAAGACAAAATGAAGATTAGTTCAGTGATTGCGAAAGCCAGAAATTTGCTTGATAACAGCCAGCAGATAGAAACAAAGGTGTATGAGGATTATTTGAAGGAGTTAAAGAGCATCGTTGGACCTATTGTCAAGATTGGCTAGTTCCTTTAGTTTGAGTGTGAAAAATGCAGAACTTTATGCAGCTTATTATCTTAGTAAAATTTAATTTTATCATACTTGAGAGTTTCCAGAATTGATCCTTGAACTTATTTCTCGTCCACCGCTTGCTAAAACGAGACTAGATATGTTTATATAAGAGTATGTGGTGTACTCTTTGGGTGTAGTAACTTGTTTAGAACCTGCATATGAACAGTAACATAATATTATGCACAATAGAAACAAGTGAATATTTAAATATGCAGTTCATTCCCTTTGCAGATGGGAAATTGCGATAGTCCCATACTATGGCATTCGATCAGTTATCTGACCTTAAAATGAGTTTTTGCAGTCCAGTTAGTTTTGAAGGTGCCTTTGTCAAAGAATAGGGCCTTCACTGTTAGCATCCATACTAATCAATACAGGTAACTGGTGTATGGGTACACCCTTACAATTTTAGAGAATTAAAACATAATTTGATTTAATTAAGATTTTGTCTATTGGTATTAATTTATTTTATATACAAAATACATTATATCGAAAAAGTTTTAAATCTTTTTTTTTTAATTAAACAAACCCAATCATATAGTCAAAGAACAAAGTTTACTAGGTTTTAGAACTATAATAGCAAATGTTTGGTTCAAGTGGTACATGTTTGATTTTACATAAGCAAGATTTTGGGTTTAAATTCTTTTGAATGCAAAAATTGGATTTGATTTATTCAAAAAAAAAAAAAAAAAAAACTACAATTGATAAGCTTGGTCCAAGACTTTCTCGTATTTTTCTTTTCTCTCTCTTCATTCAACTTTTCCTCTAATACAATGGTGATTAGAGAGGAAGTGAAGTGGTAGTAGAAAAATTTGGTAGTATGAATATCCTACCTCTTTATTTAATAGATCTAAATAATAATTTATATATTCCAAACACGTTATGAATGAATTGCGTCAAATAAAACATTACAAATGAATTGATATGCTTTATTAAAATGGATAAATTAAAAAATTAATAATAATTAAATAATTCATATTGTTGCGACTTCGACAATTGAACCTTCCGTAAAAGTAATAAGAGTACGAGATTGTTTCCATGATGATTAGAGTTTCAATCACCGGTCACTATTTACACTTTATTTGGATAACCAATAACAAGAATTTTCAAATAAAAATTTAAATCAAGCAAAGAGCACAAGACCAAAAAAAATTAAAAAAAAAAAGAATTTAAATGAAAGTTATTTTTGACAACTAAGAAAGACGCGTTCAAGATTTCAATTTCTCCCTATTTTTCCCTTTTTGTTTTGAATTAAATCCTTAAGTAATTTCCTTTAAAATATTGCCTATTGATTCCTCAAAGTTAGTTAGGGTCCAATCCCTTGACACCGTAATTTTTCATAATCTTGAAAGAATCCAGTTCCCGACTATTCCACGAGAAAATAAGAATTAAGATCAAGAATCTCCAGATTACATAATTGTCCTATGTCTATTCATAGAATCATTGGAATTACTATGAATTTATCAAACAAGATTTATGCACCAGAATTCCTATTGTTGTAACATCCCGAGCGGGTGCAAAGAGGCATGGACAAGGAGCAGCTCCTGACAGGCTTCCTGCGGGGGTTACATGCATGAATGAATCGAATCGACACCTGGAAGAGAGATATTCCAAAGTCTGTGCAGGTGTGAGACTGCACAGTTTGAGATAACTTATAAGAACTAATTGGTACTACCTATACTAACAAGATGCATCTTCTTTTCGGTAGCCGGGAACGGAAGAACTCCATAGTTAAGCGTGCTTGACTTGGAACAATTCTGGGATGAGTGACCTACTGGGAAGTTTTTCCAGGAAGTATGCGAGTGAGGAAAAAGCACACTAAAAAGTCTCGTGTTAGTATGTGGGAATAGTCATTGATTCTTGCAAGCGGCCGGGCGTTATATCTTCCAGTACGGTGTGGTTCGAGGACGAACCAGGCGGAAGCTGGTGGGCATGTAACATCCTGAGCGCTGATGAGGGCAGGGAGTGATCGCCGGAGGAAAAAGGCACGGACAAGGAGCGGCTCCTGACAGACTTCCAGCGAGGGTTACATGCATGAATGAATCGAATCGACACCCGAAAGAGAGGGATTCCAAAGACTGTGCAGGTGTGAGACTGCACAGTTTGAGATAGCTTATAAGAATTAATTGGTACTACCTATACTAACAAGATGCATCTTCTTTTCGGTATCCCGAAACGGAAGAACTCTATAGTTAAGCGTGCTTGACTTGGAGAAATTCTGGGGTGGGTGACCTCCTCAGAAATTTTTCCAGGAAGTGTGCGAGTGAGAAAAAGCACACTGAAAAATCTCGTGTTAGTATGTGGGGATAGTCATTGATTCTTGAAGCGGCCGGGCGTTACAATTGTCATTCAATCACCCTAAATCAATCTATAAGAGCGAACTCATAGAAACATTAAGAACATTAAATTCATGCAATATAAAAAGGGGAAATTACAATAACAATTCAGTTCATGCAATATAAGGGTTCAACTGGGTTCCATCTAATTCTAACTACAAAGAAATTTAGCCTAGCATAACAAATTCAAAAGCACAAGAAAACAATAAAACTTCCCCAAACTCCATTGGTGTAATGGCTTTTTGAAACTTCAGAGTTCCCACTGTATTCTTGAATTCCATCCGCCTCCGATGCTCCAAAGCATGAAGGACGCGCTTCTATGACCAAAATAGGATTTCAATCTTCAAATTCGTAAAAAAAGGTCCCCATTGGTTCTAAAAATCCCTTTTTATAGGTGTAAGATCCGTGCCCTAAGTGAAAACAACAAATTGGGCCCAAAATGGATTGCAACAGGGCACTAAAGTGCTGGTGAGCGCACTTTCAGACTAGAGGGGCACGTTTGAAAACACGCTCTTCGAAGGAAAGTTTCTCTATGATAGCACGTGTTAGCGCACTCCTCCCGAAGCTTTTCTTCATTTTTCTCTATGTTTCGCATGTTTTTGCATGCTTGGGAGTGCTAATTCATCCTTCTTAGGTGTGCAACTTGCTTCTAGGACACACTTAGGACTTCATTGATCTTCAACTTCAAGCTTTAGGTCCTCTAAGTCTATCCTTGAATCAATTTAGCCTAATTTTCCTTCAAAACATGTAAGAATAAGTCATGTCAGTTCATAATCCAATTCGTCATGCTTTTTCACCAAATATTTCTAAGTTTTCATGCTTTTGACTATATAATTCATATGATATTAGCCCTAAAAACATGATAAACTAAAGGTTTATCACATATGAATGAAGATCCAAAAGAGAAAGAATTATAATTCGAGTTTCTACCTCAAGAGATTGATATCATTAAAGATGAAGAAGATTTGAGGATGAATCTTTTCCTAGCAGGGAAGAATGATGCACTTACAGTTGACTCATTGTACATAGCACAACCATTGATTCAAGAAGATCAGAGTCAATCAGAATCATGGCCCAATATGACTCAATTGTTAAAAGAAATAATAATTTGAAATATAACAAATTACGATCAAATTCAATTCCAAAGGAAGCAACGTATATGATTGTGATTTGTTTGACAAGAAATGCAACACATTTTGCATGATTTGAGATTTAAGATTTTGGAATGTTTTGAATGATTCAATTGTCATTTTTTTTATAAAAATTACCGTTATACTTATTTTAGAAATTGTATTATATACTAGTAAATCAAGTTATATATATATATATATATACACACACACACTCATTAGTTGTACTAAATCTGACCTGAAAATCAATTATAAACTAATTTAGTGTTTCAGCTAATATATCCAAGTCAAACATTTTTTATTTTATTTTTTTTGAGAATTCACAATTGTTGGTGGTCAATATTATTATTCCCTACGCTCCAAATAAGAGATTCTTTCGTTCAAAGTTCACATTATGCATTCGATTTTTTTTAGTTTTAATTAAGCGATTTAAAATGGTAGATTATATTATGTTTTTGCTTATGCATTAAGTTACACAAATTTTTTCATTTTTGTTTAAGATATACTTGCGCAATTTCAAAGTTTTTTATTTATTAAGTTATTGGTTACTACTACTTAGTAATTAATTAAGCAAATTAATAAGCAGCCAATTTTGTAAAATCTATACACGTATTCACTAATCTATTACTTAACAAACGGAGTCAACTTGCAAGTTGCAACAATCCAATGCTACTGCATGTGTCACAATTCACAAAAGATATGATTTGTGCTGCTGGAGGCTATGAATTTCTTGTTCGTACACCTTATAGAAGGGACAAGATGTGCAGCGTAACGGGAGAAATTACCATTTACAGCTAAGCTAAGAAATATACTGAAGTGGAAGGCCAACTAACGCTAGTCAAAGTTGCACCGAGTGTCATTTCTCATAAATGGCCAAACAACTTACCCCAATCAGCCATTAAACATGCAAGGGGAACTCGAGACCAAGCATTCAAAATCAAAACTTGATCACTAATGATTGCATATCCCATATAAAACTCAAGTCAGATTGAATTGGCAGGAAAAGAAAAAAAGAAAGAACATAATCCTAATTGCAGTAAAATAACATTAAGAAACCCAAAATTACATACAATAACACACTTTGAAAGCAGGTGATTAAATGCTTATGGCTAACTTTGAGTCCTGACAACAGGCATTATATTTATATGTCAGTTGCAAAATCTTTGCAAAGACCACATTAGATGACGCTTTAACTCATTGTAAATGAAAGGGAAGTCACCATCCTATGGACCCTGATCCAAAACACCAGTCTGCCTGCATCATGCTCACTTGAAAACTGCAGACTAAATATTTGGCTTCTCAAATAAACCCTTTCTAGAGAAGACGATCATCCAGAATTCACACCTTGGTCCCAAGCAACATTCCATTGGAAAGATACCAGGACAAAACATTGGCTGAACCATGCAATAATTTACAGTGGGTTTAGTCACTATTCTCCATTTGCACACATGTTACAATGGCAGTTCCCTGTCTTATAGGAAATGATACAGAATAATAAAAGGAAGACATCTTTATGAATCTCAATAAATAAATAGTACATAATATACTTACTTACAAGATTAGCAAAGCCATGTTGATTGCATGCATTAGTTAATGAAAGAATCTCTTGCGACATCTGGCAGAACCAAGCTCCTCATACTCAGACTTGGTCACGCACATTGCTTCAAAATCTGGACTCGACGCCAACAGCGATCCTCCTCGCCAAACACCCAGTATGGGGCTGTAGAAGAACCATAAGTTCTTTAATGGAAATTCTCTACTTACATGAAACAAAACTATCAAGGAAAAGATGCTTACTCCTCTTGAGTAGTTATCTTCACATGATAGTCATCAGGAACTAGAGGCCGAAGCTCCTTCTCTCTACAACATTTTGAATCAATTATTTAAATTTGTACACCACGCTACACAGGCCAAAAAAGACCAAAAATTTATGGTATCACGGTACACAGTGTAGTGGCCGAAACAAACTTACAGTCTCTCAGCAAACTGAGGAAATAAGGTGCTTCCACCAGTTAAAATGATGCTGCCGAAAAAATGCACGCACAGCAATGAAAAACGAGAACGAGAACTAAGCAAATGATGCAAATATCCACAAACAGGAGAGAAGAATCAAATCCAATGGTTTGAATTATTTACCTTTCATAGAGCACAGGGTGGAGATGTGGGTGGCAGGAATTAACAGCTCGTACAATGCACTCTGCTAGCCCAGACTGGTTCATTCCTGCAGCATTGCAGTATGTTATTCACAATGAGAAAATGATCAAAATTAGACTAATTAAAATCCTCATTTACATTCCACTCAAAGAAACTCATCATCCAAAGAATTAACTTGCATGTCATTTGAAAATAGTACTAGAATTAAATTACACAAAGGCATACCCAAATCAGCAGGACGGAAGATCATCTCCGGGACAAGAAACCGTTCGTTTGTCAAGTCGAATTCCTACAGGAACACAAAGCAAAATTAAGCAAAAACATGAAAATCATTGCCATAAATCAATGTCACACTAAAAATAAATAAATGCCTGCATATACATTTTTTGTCAAATCAACTCTCTTTCTGTCCTCCTCAGGCTGCTCAACAATTTCGGTGCAATTCATATCCCTCCTAGTTTCCACAGGTGGAAAAGAAGGAAGAGGAAGACCACCATCCCTCAAAGCAAGAAATTGGCACGCTTTATCTGGATATTTAACAAACCCCTTCGTGTATGTAACACCATCTGGTAGCACATACGTGCTCCTGAAGAGATTCTCTTTTCCACTCTTCCTATATTGAAATAAAGCAACATATAATAAATATAAACGACTCCCCTGAAATGAAGCTAACATAACAAAAATAAATATAAGACATAAGCTAAGATTCAAAAATAATAACAAAACACCATCAACCACGTGGATAACTGACTAGGGGTTATTTCAACTTAACCATGGTCTCAAATTCGAGTTACTAGGAACGCAACTATATTAAAATTGATAAGAAGAGCTTTGTCACCTATCTAGTTCTAGGGAAAAGTGTTTGTCGACATAACTTTATGTCATTTCACTCTCTCACAAAGAGATGGGACCCACACCCATAGTTATCAAATGGGGATTGCGGCATGTCGCGGCCAACCCCAAAAAGCGTTATAACGGGTTACAGTTGCGGAATAGATATATGACAGAAATAATGACAAAAGGAAACATTTTTCAAAGGTAGAGATAGCAAAAGTGACAAAGAAAGACGCGGATAGACTAAAAAACCCTTAAATTTTTTCTGTTACACATTTAAATTTAGGACAAAATTGACATTTTGTCTTATGATAGCAATATGGCTACAAATGCGACCGCAATGGCCGCTATTGCGTTCCGGTGCGGTTTCTTGCGTCGAGACACCGCAACACCCATACGGCGCGGCTCTCGGCGCTATTACGGCGCAATTAACTACTATGCCCACACCTTTATTTTGTTTTTGGTCATCTCTCTCCTCCTTTATCTATCTCTTTCTCACTTAAAAAACGAGACAACTTTATATCCTTTAACATACAACTTTATATCCTTTAACCTATATCCTTCAACATACAATTTTATATCCTTTAACCCATATCCTTTAACATCACACATAATTTTCCATAATTCTACTTGAATCGAATTAGTTGTGTAAAATAATAATAATATAAAAAAAATAAAAAAAATAGGTAAGCAAAATGAAGAAACAAAACCTGGCGATGTGGAGGTCGCGAGGGACGTCGAGGGAAACGAAGCAAAGCTTTTCCTTGACATCATCGATGATGAATGTTTCTTCCATGACATTAACAGCGCGAAAGGAGACAAGTTCCTTGAGGTAATTGGTGAGGGCTTTCCCACCCAAATCGATCCTCTTAACGCCGTAGTTTAGGGTGAAGTTCTGGAACACAGGGGAAGCGTGTGTGAAGGAGAAGCCACAGTCCACGACGAGGCTGCACTGGGCCCTGGACACGAGCCCATTGGGCCTGCGGCTGGCCTCGTAGAGGTGAACGAGGGAGGGTGAGTCGGCAACGTAGAGTGACCTGAAGTTGAAATCTTCGAAGACGAGCTCGTCCATGGAGCGTTGGATTGAGGGGAGAGTGAAGAGGGGTTCCGTCACGAGGAGGGAGGAGTGTGAAGGGTTTATGCGGAGGATTGAGGAAAATAGGTTGGACCAGATTTCGCGCTGGAGGTCTGGGTTTATTAGGTAACCTCTGTCCATGGGGCGGCGGACGGCGGCGGAGGTAAGGTCTTGTTCGGTGTTGGTGGCGTGGTTGAGGGGATTTGGATGGAGCCATTTTTTGGAGGCGGGGGAGCGGAAGAGGCAGTTAGGGAGAATGGCGGAGGGGTCGCGTTCGCCGCCGAGGCCGGCTTTAATGAGGCCGCCGCCGTTGTCTAGAACCACTACGTTGGTGGTTGGGGACATTTTGTCCAACTTACCATACACTGACTGTTGCAGTCGGCTCTCTGTAACGATTTTTTTAATTATTTTGTATTTGAATCACTATTTAAAAAAAAAAAATAGAATTTCTTAAATTTTTTCAGATAAAAGAATTCAGGATTATTTTTAAATGATAGATACATATTGTTATTAATTAGTGTTGCTATTAATATTATGTGCGACTTTATTTCACGAAAATTGTGTAGAAAAAATTTATTATATGTTTATCCAATATAAAACCCTTTTTCATATTCTAAATGATAGATAGATATTGTTATTAATTAGTGTTACTATCAATATTACTGTCACTTTGTTTCATTGTTAGATTGATTATGTTTATCCAATTAACTTTCTAAACACTTATTTTTTCTCCCTATATTTAATAAGGGTTTGGTAATCATATAAATAACATAAGTTATGTATAACCGTTGAGATAGACACATAAAAGTGGAATCATGGGAGAGAGAAAGTGAGTGATTTTTTTTTAATTTAAAATTTAAATAATTTTTTCCTGTGTCTATCTCTCTCTTAAAAGGATAGAGTGTTTTGTCATTTAAAATGACAAACATTTTTCCCATTTAATAATTTATATTTATTTTCATATTTGTATGGTTATGATTTTCAATATTTAATGCTTAAATATGAGGAATTATAATCATATAAAGATGAAAATAAATATAATCATTGGATCAACATAATCGATCTAACGGTGAAATAAAGTTAGGGTGATATTGGTTAGATTGATTGGATTATTGGATTATGTTACCACAACCAATGAAGTTGAATCGCAATACGTATCGTGTATCATTTTTGTCCAATTTTTTGTACCGTGTATAAAACACATAAAAAATATAATAAAGAATAATTTAAAAATATATAATGTAATTAAGATCATATAAATCCAAATTTCAAAAAAAAGTCCAATAAACAAAATATATAAATAATTAAAATACAAATCAATTATTTTTCTACCTATCAATCATTAAGACTAATATTATCACTATCAGCATTTATCAATGTTATAACTAATCCATAATCCTTTTCAAAAGAATCATTTTAGTTTTTTTTTAATTTAAATTGCAAATCAAATCTATATTTTTTATATTAAAAATTACATTTTTTATTTAATTTTTATATCGTATGATACACATATAATATCATTGTTATCAAATATATATATATATATATATATATATATATAATATTATATCATTTGATATAAATCTCTTTCTAATACAGCTCAGTAATATTGTTAGACAATCGTATCATGCTATTACCAAGAGAGCTGCATACTAATTTTAAGTTTGTATACTAGCTCTTTCCCGTAATTGATTATCAAGCACAATTTTTTATTTTTTTTTAAAAAAAAGGTACTTGTGGGATTTTGTTGTATGCTAACTCATGCTCACCTAAAGTGAAGTTCAAAGGGGTGGTTTTGCCTTTTTCTTAAAATATGATAATAAAGTCCTTTCAAGTAGGGCCGTTCATGGGCTGAATTGAATTGAATTTTTTGAAAAATCGAACTGAATTGGTTTAAACGATTCGGTTCGAAAATAGTTCGGTTTAGTTCAAAATTAGTTTGGTTCGGTTCGAAAATGATTCGTTCGGTTAGAAACAGTTCGGTACTGATTCGGGTCAACCCTCTTCCGAAAAGAAAAAAATCAAGAAATAAAATAATAAAAAGCGGTTCGGTGTGGTTCTAAAGTGATTCAGTTCGGTTCGAAAATGATTCGATTCGATTCGAAAATGGTTCGATTATTGAAATGATTTTAAAAATCAGTTCAGTTCTGTACAAACTGATTCGGATCATAAACTTATTTTTAAAAATCAGTTATTTTAAGTGCAGTTTGATTTGGTTCACACTTTATTTTGCAAACTGCAAAGCATAAATACCGCTAATTGAATAGTGTTAAAATAATCCGTGGATACCCTTGTTTAAGACTATCAACTCGTGCTTCGCTGAGACATATTTCAATGAAAGACCATGTCCAATCAAACTAGGCTATTGTTCACTGGTTCGGCCTACACTTAAAAGGGTTTTAGACTTTCAACGCTGATTCCGCCAATTGGAATTTCAAAGGCCCATTGACTTACAGTGGTCGTATGCCACTGGCACAACAATTACCCCACTCATGACCCATTTGATCTAAACCGTTTGATTTAAATAATGGATAATAATTATCTTATAATGCTTCCCTAAATGCAGATCATTTTCCACCATAGATCTATGGATTACTGGAATGTAGACTTTCAGGGAAAAATAGAAAAAAACAAAGTGAATATATCTCATCAATTTGTGTGTACACATCAGAGATAAATTTTATTTGACAAAAATAATAAATCCCTTAAATAATTTACCTTATCCTGCTTCCCTAAATGCAGATCATTTTCCACCATAGATCTATGTATTACTGGAATGTAGACAGGGAACAATTCCAACAATCACGACCCAAAGGTTTACGTAAGGAAGCATCCAATTTAGTCGGTTTGGCTAAATAATAAACACAGACACGAATTAAACAATGGACATAAAAACAAGAGGTTTCTATACCATTTTTTCTTTGGTATCTATGCTAGTTATTAAAGAATATATGCTCTAGGAACCAACTACCAATGGCTATATATAAACTAGGAGGAATCCAACTCTTTTCGTCAAAGCACTAGCACTACTAGCACTAGCATTTGCAAACACATAACCCTCTCCTTTTAAGTTTTTATCCATACAAACTACCTTCCATTTGACATCTAATAGAAGAGAAAGATGAGTGTAGAAATTTTGGATGGTGCCACCATTGTCAACTTCATTGAGGATGAAGAAGCATTTAGTATCTCGGTGTGTAACCGGTTCGCTCACCTTGATACAGACAAGGATGGTCTTCTCTCCTATGGAGAGATGTTGAAGGAGCTACAAAGCCTGAGAGTTTTTGAAACACACTTTGGTATTGATGTGGAGCCTGACCCGGATGAGCTTGCTCGTGTTTATGAATCCTTGTTCATTCAATTCGATCACAACTTGAATGGCACAGTTGATCTGGAAGAATTCAAGAAGGAAACCAAGCAGATGATGCTTGCCATGGCAGATGGAATGGGTTTCTTACCAGTTCAGATGGTCTTGGAAGAAGACAGCATCCTGAAAAAAGCAGTTGAAAGAGAGTCCAATAAAGTTTCTGCCTAAGAATTATTCCCTAGTCAAGCTCAGAGATTTAAAGTTTAGCAAGGATTGTTATGTTTTAATGTGCTGTTTGTTGTTATTACTGTTTTTCAGTAGAATATCTGCTTAAACTGTTTTTGTTCTGAATTCCTCAAATCTTCATAAACTAAACTGTCTTAAATCGGAGTTGTCAGAAAAGGAAAAAGGGATTGTAATTATGAGAATGATAAGTAATGACTGTCTAGATCCAATAACCAGTTCATATCCCCATATCAGTATTTGGTTATTATTTGAATTTCCATTAGGCTGCAACAAGGAATTTGACATGGTAGCAATTACTCAAAATCCAATAAGCAATATCATCAACATATAAAGCATCAAGGCATGTTTCACATGAATCACAAAAGAAAATTATAAATTTTTATACCAAGGAGTAAGTTTAGTTTGCTCAAAATTATTATCTATAGGTTATCCATGATCCATCCATAAACAAAGTTATTATAATACTCCAAGTTACAAGAACATATACATCTCAGGAACCCGAATGAAGGAAAGAATGCCTTCACCAAACAACTCAAACAGTGACACCGGGATACGACCAGAATTCAGATCATCCTTCCAAATCTGGGCGAGGGCAGCAGATGTCTTCAATGCCTGAGTATCATCCCTGTTACTTCTAACTTCATCATCTAAAGTGGTCTCATTTTTCATCTGTCCAGAAGATGATGATGAGCCCATGATTGAATCAGCTTGAATCCCTGCCTCCCCTTCCTTACGAAATGGAGAGGAATTTGTCAGAACCACACCAACCTCACCATCAGTAGCATTTTTCTTCAAAGGTGGCTGTTGCTCTAATTGCTCAAGGCTTGCCTTGCGTTTATCTTGATAATCAATTATGGGAAGGAGTTAGTATACAAACTAATCATGGAAAAGTGCAAAGCTGATATTTGATACTATGGTTTGGCAAACTACAGACCAGACTTGTGAAAGTCTCAAGAGGACTACTGCATACTTTTTATATCATCAAACCTTTATCAATAACATTAGTAACTCTCAATTATTAAAAATTTCTTATGAAACTAACAACCAAGTAAAAGAAGTTGTAACTGCTGCAAGGTGGGGTTTGAAAGCATTACTCTTTAGTACATTAAAAAAAAAGAAATGCAGCTTAGATGATATCCTAGCAAAGAACTTGGTTACCAGCTTTAGCATATAGTTATCAGCCAGTTACTGGTCAAATTGGCAGTTACTTTCAATGAAAAAGATTTTGTAATTTATTTTAGAAAGAAAATCTTTCTAAACATATGAATTCTTTTTTCTTTTTTCTTTTTGTAGATCTAAACATATGAATTCATTATTGAGTACAATAATTTAGAAAGGTTAAACTGAAGAAAACTCCAGTAAATAATATCCAAATGAAAAAAAAAAAAAAAAAACTAAAATGAACACATTTCCACAAGAAAATGGCTGACATTCAAAAAATGAGTACTTCTAAGTGCATTGGTTTTTTATATGATGTAGAGCTTCCCAACTCAAACCAAAAATTCACGTGGAGAACATTCTGAAAAGCAATCCATTTACCTGATGAAACAATATAATTCAATTAAACATTTGTATTTCTAATTTCAAATATATTCCTCAATACATGCATTCGTTTTGTTTAAAAAAGAAATCAATTTATTATTTCAACGTCATATGATTTTGTAAAAACAATGATGACCAGATATCACCATTGCTTCGGGTTCAAAAGCGTCATCCCATATTGTCATGGAGATCACTTTCTTTGTGGTTATTATACACATTGGTTTCCATTCAATCAACTACTCAAGCACCAGGTGTCCTCCCTCCCATGAGCAGGTTTAAAAACTATGATAGACATTGCATGAACCTTTGACCAGTATTTTCTTGGGCAACAAGTAAAATACTCACTAGTTGAAGAAGTAAGAACTCTTGCATTGGTTTTCCAGACAGCATGAAGAAGAGGAGATGGAAAAGTTGGGAACATCTTTAGTCGATCATATATAAACTGACCTGCAGCACGCTGAATAATACATACAATCATTAGAACATCTTTAGTCGATCATATATACACTGACCTGCAGCATGCTAAATAATACATACAATCATCAGATCAACCATACACTGAGACTGATGTTTTTCAGTTCTCAAAGAACCTCCTTTTTACTAATAAGTATCTGTCTCAGTTAACATATCTTACCAGCAAGGCTCCATAAACACGCCAAGCTTCATGCCTTTTCATTTCATTTTTCTGCATCTCGAGAAGCATCTCTGGTTCAAGAAGTTGCATATATGTTTCAAGATTTGGCAACAAAAGAAGGCGAACCTACATTCAAATATGCATCCAAAGTGAAGGCCTCAGATGTAAGTATTAAATCCGACTTAAATCAAACAACTAAGAAGTATATCACATGCATGTATGGCTTTTTTGAAATTAGTCAATTTGATCCTTAAAGTTCCCACTTCTATTCAATTTCACTCTCAAGAATGCCATTGCCCATTGGATTAAATAACAAAACCATGTTACTTTTATGCTCAATAAGTTATAAGAATAAACATCAAGTACGCAGCAACTTACTTTTTCCCCAAATCAAGAATTTAACTAAGGTCTCAATATACTTCACAATATTGAGTTTACAATGAAATAGCATTTTCTTACTAAACAAACATGGGAACCAAATGATAAATATAACGATAAGCATATATAGTCAGTACATTGGAAAGTTGTGGTTTTAACAAACAAAATGATATTATGGGACATAATTTTATAGAAATTGAAACCTCAAGGATTAAATTAATCAATTTCATTTAGTGATCTAATTTATTAAAAAAAGGTTGAGCTTAAAGGATCAAATTTGTTAAGGCTGCTAAATACGAAATTACATTTCTTCCCCTAGTGTCCAACAAAAACTTCCTACCCCTATCTTTCCTATGAAACAATAACTTTTTCTTCCCAGGCACCTAAACAATTTTATTTTATTATTTTGGGTAAAAAAACAAATTCCAATCAGCTATTTCTGATACCATGCAAGACAACATTCTACAATACCCATTGCAGGGCTAATTTCCAAAATAGAATAAATACAAATGTTCTGGTTTATTGATTTTCTCATTCACAATATGTAAAGAACCAATTCAACCCAAAAGCTTAAGCTGGTGGGTGAGGGCTTTTTAATAGTTTTATATATCTCAACACGCCCCCTCACACGAGAGCCCACTAGGCTTGAAGGGTGGACAATGCACAGGCCCACCTACCTGTGCGAACAAAGAAATTCCACTTGAAAGAAAGTGGGGGCGGCACATACCACATTTTTATGATTTTTGGTCTTTGACTAATTCCATAATTGCAAATAGCATGGAGAGGGGCACATACCACATTGGGTCCCAGTGCTCCTAACCCTTGAATTGCACCATAGTGTTGCGTCAATGCCTTCTTGGGATCCAAGAATGCATTCAGCAATGTTTTTGTCAACCGGGACTGTAGATTACTATAAACATGTCCAAACCTGCATAACACAAACATTTACAGCATCAACATCAACACCACCTTTATCCCAAACTAGTTGGGATCAATGGTCAATAAACCCAAATGAAAAGAAAGCACAAACATTTAAAGACAGACAAATTTGCGATATAATCAATAAGTGCCCAACAAATAAGTCACAAAATTTCAAACTAGACATTAACGAAGACTAGATTTCCAGTTTACAATTTAATGATTCAACAGTCTGTAACAAGTTCAACATCTTCAAAGGCCACGGACAATGCTAGAAAGTTGCTTGAGAACTTTACAAAAGGGATAAGCTTTAGTCATACTGATTCAGTGAATGAAAACATTGACGTGGGCCTTTGGACTGGATCTCCAAAATCAAGGGTGCTTTTCATAGGAAATACACAGGAAATATATTATAATGTGGCTTTGCTACTATAAAATCAAAGAAGCAAACGTACAACGAATATAAAATATCGAGTAAAAATTGTTTCCGTTTCCCTTGATGCATATAACAGGACAGACTGGGGATATCTCACCTTTTGCATATTGAGGCAACCAGGTTAGCTGTAAAGTCTCTAAGTTCCCAATGGTTGTCAGCCAACCTACTTCCCAACCTTTTGGCAACAAGGCAGGTCACAACAGATGGCATCAACTGGTGTAGCTGAAGCAAGCAAAAATGGAAAGAGAAAGAGATAAGAGGTTTCATTTCACATTAACTCATTCATTTGAACCGAGTTTTCATCCCAACCCTAGTCATGTCATGCCTAAATGCTGTTCGTTAGAACTCTTATTGCTTAATATAAAAGTTGCAATTTGCAAATATGAAAAAATATTGTCCAGAGAAGACAAAACTCTTTTTAAATATGTGGCAACAATAAGAACATTGAAGAATATTTACTATTCAGCCATGTATGATCAAAACATAAAGACAGCACTTACATGATTTACTATGAAGTAGGAACCAAATGAAAATAAAAAAAGAAGAGAAAATTGGTAGTCAAGTATCAGGTGCAACAAGTTAATAAGCCAAAGAGTTTAATATTCAATACTATATGTCAAGAAGATTACCACTATTGATATTTCCAAATTCGGATAGCCCACAAAGCTCTCTCTCATTATGTGACATCTGGTAGTCCAGTTCTGAACTGGTTTCTCAAAAAAAAATTCAAGGCTCTACAACCAGATCTTTATGGATTAATTTATTTGGTGTTTTTGGTAAACTTTAGGAATGCCGCTATGCCCTCTCAACTTGGAACAGCTTCTTTATAACACTATCCAGGGTTTTCATCAGACTAAGGAGAAAACGGATTTATGCCTCCAGGCTATATGTGTTTCTCTGGTGTATATAACTGGAGTGAAATGCTGGCGTTTTCAAGAACTCTTCTCAGCCTCAGATATCATTTGAGACTAGACCATTTTTATGGCTTATCTTTGGGGTTTCTTTTATTGATTCTTAGAAGGAATCTCCCTCACAGATGTACAAAGGGGCTGCAGAGCTTTAATTTTTTAATGCATTTGTTTATTCTTTCTATTTTTCTTCGTCATGTCTTTTGCTAAGGATAATGCCTTATTTTGTTCATTCCTTTTACTCATTTTTTCTTCTGTCTCATAATATTTATTAACTTTGTCCAAAAGAGAGTAGCAAGGTGTTGATTAGCGGGAGAACGACCCAATAAATAGTAGAGGAAGACCAAAGGAAACCCTAAGAGAAACAATTAAAAAGGACTTTGATCTAAAAGGCATTTTTGAAGACATGGTTTATGACAAAAACACAATGGCATCATTTGATCCATGCAGTCAATCCCACCTATTGGAAAGGCTTTTGTTGTAATTATTCATTCTACTGCATTTCACTACTCTACATACATATTAAACCAAGATAGCAAACAGCATCTCTATATTTAAAATTATAAAAAATAAACGTGGAAATCACTTTATTAGATAATAAAAGCCATCAAGCACTGACAAACAGGCTGGAACTTCCCAACCTGGCCTGCAGCATGGCTGAAAACAGGACCCCAGCCTGGCCTTTGCAGGCTCATGGTCCATCCTACAGGCCAGGCTATTAGGAAGTACTATAAGTATAATTTTTATTTCTTTTTTATTTGCTTTTAAATTTTCATGGGCCAAATGTTGTTGGGGCCATCTTTATGGAGGAGCAATGAATGACAAATCAATGTTTTCATGATTCCATGAAGACAACATAATTCCAATTAAAAAACAGTGCACCAACTAAACATTTATTTGAATATTAATAATACTACTTTGCTTATGCAAAGATCATGTTTATGTCAGCAAGAATATAAAAAAATACACTAAATCAACAAGAGGTGAACTTACATAAGGTTCAATATGGATATGAGGGTTTTGCAAAAGGCTACGAACAACTCGCATCAAGGCAAATAGAAGAGGAAAATTATTCAAACCACGAGAAACCTGTAAAGAATGGAGAAGCACACAGTTGTAATGAGCAAGAATAAGGCAACATTTTCTTTCTTATCCACCGATATGATATGATAAAAAGGCAAATATTATTACCTCATCAGCTATAAAGCATGTGAAATAAGGAACTAATGGATGAAGTCCTGAATCAGTGGCCAAACTTACTAATGCTTCTTTAAAGAGAACTGAATCAGGCTCGCTTAAAGTTAGCTCAGCCACTTTATCAAAATACAGCTGCAAGAAACAATAAAACTAACCTAAATAACTACAGGATGAGAAACAAGATACTCGCAGTGGCATAATAATTTTGATACCTGAAGCTCTCTAGATAGTACATGCTTCACAGGTAATTTGATGTCAACTGGAAGGTTAACATCCTTTTGTTCATGCTTCTTGACATCAGAAGGAGCCAAAATTACTGCAAATAATATGTTATGAGGGGAAAAAATATTCATAAAAGGAGCAGGAGCATTTTCTGGTTAGAGACCTACCTTCTACAGGAGCATTTTCTGGAATAGCAGGTTGCACGCCTTCGATGGCAAGCCAGTGGCAAGTAACTGCACTATCAAGGGGTGCTTTTGGTAAAGAAGCTTCGATAACCTATGATTAACACAAACTATAATTTTAAGGAGGTGATGGCACTCCAAGTTTAAATCCAATTTAAGGGACAATGATTGAGTTCTCCCTTACATCTTTTAAGTCTACATCCTTGTCATCAAGATAAAACAAATCTCTGTGTCCAACAGCTCTTTTGAACCGTAAAGGACCACCAGATGCAAATCCATATATTGGCTGACATCAAAAGAAAAATATTGAAAATGAGATTAGAAATAAATAATCATGCATTTTTCACAATGAGACATCCTTATAACTGTCCACATGGTAGTTCTAAACTTCTACTATATATCATTCTAGCTGGAAATAGCAGAAAATCATAGAACTTTAGTCAAAGCTATACACAGATCCTTATACCCACAGTCAAGTTCTCAGTCAGTACATAAATAAACATACATCTTCCCACAACTTTGAGTAAGCTGACCAGTATGAACTATTACGATACTTCTTCAAAAGTTTCTACATACATAGCTCTCAGATGTGTCTTTTAACTTGCAAAAAACAAAGGATGTTTCTACTTTGTAAGCTTAAACTTATCTTTCCACAGGTCAAAATACCTACACGACAGCATTTCTAAGCCAGAGACACATGAAAACCAAATAAGCATACAACTTTTATGCAAAACAAAGAAAACTATAAACATACATACTTTAACAGTTTTTGGGGTGCCAATTAGTTTGGAAGAATAAATCAATAACTACCTAATCTAACAAAGATATATGAAGAACCACAGAAGATAACAGTAGAAAACCAATAAATTATTTATACATTAAAGGCTCTACATTTAAAGATAATGCTTTGCTTCTACAAGAACATAATGAAGACACACAATTCATTAAAGAAAACTTGTTTTCTTTCAATCACCAATGGATATAAAAAGTTTGCACAAAATTCACAATCTTCAAAATCCACAACAGTCATATAGGCTGTAACCCTTTTCTATCTATGCATGTTTTTAAACAGGGTTCGGATTACTGTTAGGCAAAAGCATTGAGTATTTCTTTTGGCCAAACATAAGGGCTCAAAACAAATTGATTATTATCTGCTAGTGCTACCCAATCACTTGCGGTTGACCGGTGAGTACCACATCACTTATTACTGAAAAGGTTAACCGGAGAGTACCACATTAATTAACCGGTGAGTACCCTAAATAGAATTGAAAACTATCATTCCTGCTTAATTGAAAATCATCCATGCTTCGGAAAAAAGTAAAGGAGTAATGTATCTAGTATCTACATGGACACTATACAATAAACACAGTTGAGCAAGATTAAATTCATTACTAAAACAGCATGAAGAAAGCTCACATCCAAACACATTTTGATCTGACTATGAAATTTAGCCCAAAACAGTGAACACTACATACAGCTTAACAAACTCTATTAAATGTGTAAAAAGATAACTAAGATTTCTCAAGAACACCGCACAGTGAAAAATGAAAATATTCTGAAAAGCTAAATTAAACCTTTTTTTTTTAACTTACTTCAACATTCTTCAAGTTCAGTGCAGCATCAACATCATCTGCCGTCAAAGTGATTCTCCTAGAATGGCGCATGCATTTGATTGCTTCCTGAGGTTTGAACAAAACTGTGTTAAGAGAGACAGAAGATAAGAGCATGTTCCATAGTTCAACTTCAACGCTTGTTTTGTTCAAATTTATTTCTAAAAAAACTCGATTATTCAAGCCAAAAAAACAGTTCATAATGAAACAACGACGAAACCTGCATAATCTGGCGCACGCGGTATTCAACATCAGGGGCAACACAAAGAGCGACATCAAGAGACAAGTTGTTAATCCCAATACTTTGCGCAATCACCTCAATGGTCTCTTTAGGAACAATGCTCATATTCGAATACACCTATTGTCTGAAAGAAAATAACAGTAATGTTTAAAAGTTTAGTCGATTTGAATGAAAATGCAAACCCTAGATGACTGGAAGTCACGTCAATTTTTCAAATCTTTTGGATGTGATTCGCTGTCCTTCAGCGAGAGAGGGATGCAAATTCGCTACACAAGTATGCCAGAGTTGATTTCTACTGTCTACGCGAAAAGGATCAATTTACCCCAAGATTTGTAGTGTGAGAGTAGAATGCGAATGAAACTATTAAAACTAGGAATTAGTGTTTCTCTTTTCAACGGTGTTACTTTTTTTAGTTTGATCATGGTATCCCAATTATTTTAGGGGAAAAACTACTCTTATATTGCATAAGAGTAGTTTTATCTCCGATAGACCCATCGAAAATCGTGGTACTCTTTTCTCTTTTTTCTTTTTAAATGGCGAGTCCCACCATATGTGAGTCTACAACATGAGAGATCTTCTCTCAAGCAACATGGGATTAGATGGACCCTTATTTTAGTTAAAATAACCATGTTTATATGTTTGATAAGAGAAGCAGTTATATAATAGAAATTATGAAAAAATGAGAGTTTTTTTTTTATTTAAATATTAAATAAGGATCAAGGAATTCTCTACTCAATAGAGATAAGTTATTCCACTGAGCTCAAAGTGATGTCGTTTTAGGGAGAAAATCAAGGTGCTTTTGTAATTCTAATATATTGCAGGGTTATATTAGTATTTCTCATTATAATTTTTTAGTCTTATCATTCAAAACGACGTTGTTTTGAGCTCATTGAAGATATTTTTATCTATAGTGACGGGAGAAATATTTTTCCCATTATGAGTAGATGAAAATATTGAAAATGCATCAAGAAAATGCAATCAGAGCATAGAACAGTCTCTGCCCACCCTGCCCTAAGCCCCGAAATAATCTCTACAACTCTGTTATCCCCCCTATCAATTTAATGTTATTAACAGAGCTGAGAATAGTCTCTGCATCTACTTGTTGCTTAGCATGGGGATTCAGCCAGATTTTCTTTTTAATTGAGAATTAGAAATAAGGAAAATGTACCAATACTCTCAAATAAATCGAGGTAGGGGAAGAATGAAGACGAGAAAATTTAATAAAGGCAAATACCAATACTAAGTTATTGCTTACCAAAGCGATTCAGCCAATGCAAATGAAGAATCATCAACTCACTGGACTGGAATTTTGAAAGCGCGATGAAGTTGAGGAAATTAGGATCTTGTTATTAACTATTTCGTATGATAGGTTAGGAAAATTGACAATGGTAGAGGTGAATGATTCAAATTCGAACAGATATAGCCAAATTTCTCAGCAAAAATAAAAACCTAATCTAAAGGGGGGAAAACATAAATCAATTTACCTTGGCGGTGGTGAGGCTTTTTTAGGGGGCAAATGATGAGCGTTGTGTGTCTAAGTTTGATGGATTGCTCCGAAGCAATGGCGGCAGAGAAAAGAGATCTTCGTTGAACGATGAAAGAAGACAAAGGGAACTAAGGGTTGATTGCGGTTGCGGAGTTTATGATCTCTGAGTGAGAGGGGAAATAGACAAGGAAACTAAGGGGTGTTTGGTAACGTGGCAAAAAAAAAATTGGTGACAATGTATCCAGCGGCGGAGCCACAAATAAAAATCAGACAGTGCCAATTTTTTTTTTTAAAATATATAAAGTGGGAACTGTGAACAAATTTTTTTTCACACACGATTCCTCTTGAGTGATAATGCATTCTTCCTTTTCTTTGGCTCGGCGGGTATTTTTTCCTTTTTGGATTAATCCGGTGTCTTCGTCGTTGATAGCCATGAGACTAATCCCTAATCTCGCATCAGCGTATAAAGCGGTAAAGAGCTGGACCATATTTTAAAATTTGGTGACAATGCTTTAAAAATTGAAAGTTTCAATCACAAATTTAATTCCTAATATTTTCTATTTATTAAAATCACAACTCATGTCTCCTACT
This sequence comes from Gastrolobium villosum, assembly GCA_032173675.1. Classification (NCBI taxonomy): domain Eukaryota; kingdom Viridiplantae; phylum Streptophyta; class Magnoliopsida; order Fabales; family Fabaceae; genus Gastrolobium; species Gastrolobium villosum. The sequence goes on along the minus strand of JAVKPL010012845.1, from coordinate 10,400 downwards.
ATATAACTTCGGTTAAAAAAAATACTGATCATGTATAAAAAAAAACTGAACCATAATACTTTAAAATTTGAAAGTTTCAAACACAAGTATTAAAAAATAAAAAATATGGCAGACTCGCTTAATAAAAAAAATTTCAAACACAGTTGGCAGAATATGAGAATACCAACACAAAATACCTTACAAACAGACGGATTAAAAAAATAAAATATTCTTTTCTTTAAAAAAATAATTCCGTCGTTATGGTCACTCTAACAGGGATACAAAGATACCAAATATCTTCTATAAAAGAGCCTTAGGAATGAAGGCTGTGTTACCAAACACTCTTTTTTAATTTACTCGTTAAAAAAATTCTAACTTTTTTTTTGGAAAAATATTTATTCCAGATAAAAAAAAATTCTTGTACCAAACAGCTCGTCAAAAGAGAGAACCATGGTCGTATTTTCGTCCCTGATAAATTCGTTTTATGTATGCTCTTTGAACACTGCACCTATTCATCATTGAGCAACCTCTGTTACTTCACCGTTCTGGCCATTGCTTTCCTATGAAGATTATTCAATAGGCCGTGTTTATATTAATTTTTCTTATGAATAAAGATAAGCAACACAGTTTATAAGTTCAACCTACTGATACTCCGTTTATGCAATCTTTATTATTTAATAGGTTTAACGTTTCTGTTTGTATGTCATAGTCACATAAAAATAAAAATAAATTATTTTAATATTTTCTCTCTTTTCTCATTACAATAAACTTTCACATGAACGTGGCACGAAATTTTTTTCTATAATAAAAGTAAAAACAAAAACAATAAGCCGTTGTTGAATGGTTCTCTTCACAACAAAGACTGGGAATTTGATGATTATAGAGGAAGAGAATTTGTTTGTATTCTAAGATTGTAATGCATATGGAAATCTCACTATCATCAGTTTTGAATAACTAAATAGTTTTTATTTTTTTATTTATTATAACATTTGTTAGTTTATTAATCTTCATGGAAATATCATGACCTTATTTCTAATTCATGTTTATTAATCTTCATGGAAATATCATGACCTTATTTCTAATTCATGTTTATTAATCTTCATGGAAATATCATGGCTTTATTTCTAATTCATTTGGAATGATTGTTCGTTATATAAGAGAGACCACAACATCAAAGACACATACTTATTTATCATTATGTCAATTATTTAGTGCTTATTTAGGAGTTTCTTTTTTAACTTCTCTTCTCTTTATAATTAAAAGCCATGACAAATAGATTTTTATAAAAATTCTTATAATAAAAAGAGAAAAAAATTAAAAGCGAATGGGAGGAGTTTTTTTAAAATTATATAAGTTTTTTTTGAAATGTGTGTTTTTTTTAATTAATATCTTTTAAGTAATTTTTAAGCTAAAAAATTTATATAATCATTAAACAATTTATAACTCTTTTTATAGTTTTAGGTTAAAAAAAAAATAATGTGTCAAACAAACTCTTATACATGTACATGTAGTCATTGGTCCTATTTTCAGTACATACATATTAAATACAACTTATCATCCCCTAAATGCGACCTCTGTCTAGCCTTATATTATTTCTCTTGTATGCTTGTGATATCCTAATTGTTTCTGCCAGGGAAGAAATCATCAACATCATCTGCTGTCAAAATGGTTCTCCTAGAATAGAGCATGCATTTGATTGCCTTATGACAAAATTGTGTTATTTAAGCCAAAAAAAACAGTTCATAATTAAAAGATGATGAAACCTGCATAATCTGGAGCGACACAAAGAGTGGCATCAGGAAATGTGATAGCATAAGAGTGATATCCATGAATCTCCAAAAAATGTGAGCATAATTTAATCCGAAGATTCATACCTGTTTCTGTCGAGCAAGAATTAAAAGTTTAATCTTGGATGAAAAATGCCTCGGTGTGACTGAGCAAAGGACGGCGATGCCAAGAACGAGTTATGGTTATGGTTTGTGTTTTTTTAGCCGGGAATATAAAAGAGTGATGAAAATGGGGAGAATTTGGTAGACCGTTAATTCTGATGGTGGTATGTTCGTGAGGGAGAAAAGGTATGGTTATGGGTTCTGTGCGATTGAAGAAGAGGGGGAAGAGGGTTTTGAAAAATAAAGGAATGGGGGAGAATGAATCATAGAGAAGTTGTTAATCTCAATACTTTGAGCAATCACGGTCTACCTATTGTCCGAAAGAAAACAATTATGATGTTTAAAAACTTAATTGATTTTAATGAAAATGCAAACCCTAGATGGCTGGTAGTTACGTCAATTTTTTCAAACCTTTGGTATGTGATTTGTCTTGAGAGATGGATGCAAATTCGCTACACAAGTATGCTAGAGTTAATTTCTACTGTCTACGTGAAAGGACCAATTTACCCCAACATTTGTGGTAGAGAATGCTAATGAAAATTTACTGTTTCTCTTCTCAACTGTGTTACTTTTTTAGTTTACTTGTGATTAGAGATCTCGAAATGGGCTCAGTTTGGCGGCAAATCTATCCCTCTCGCTAAACGGAATGGGATGAACTGAGTTTTTCAACCCATCTCAAAAACGGGATGGACTCATTTTTTAGCGGGTTGATGGCTCTCAAAAGCGGGGTGGACTCATTTTTTAGCGGGTTGATGGCCGGCATAGAAGGGCCGAGGGTCAGTGTAAAATAGGCTCGGGCTGGCGGGACAACCAGCCCAACCCGTCAAATGAGCGGGGCGGACTGAGTTTTTCATCCTATTTTCTAAAATGGGACGGGATGACTCATTTTTTGGCTGGTTGATGTGCCGCCCACTTTGTCATCCCTATTTGTGATATCCCAATTACTTTATTTAAAATTAATATATTTATATGTTTAATGAGAGCAGTAATGTGATAGAAATTATGATAAGAAAATGAGAGGTTTTTTTTAATTTAAATATTAAATAAATAAATAATAATTTTAACCAAATTTAATGGGCAGCCTAAGGAGAAATATTTTTTATTTAAGAGTACAGTAGAAGATTTTTTATTCTCCTCTCTTATTCAATAAACTATTTATTCACTAGGATACAAGATTTTTATTTAATACTAATTGCGCATATAATATAAATCACAGACGGCAATCAAGTAATATTTTTAAAAATAACAGCTTTAAAATTTAAATCGCTTTTGCGTTGTTATTTGACATTTCAAGTGATTCATTCACAAAATGTGATTATGGTCCTGGCAATGAACCATTTAAGTTTATTTTATTATTAATGTAATTATGGTCCATGATGATCCACTTGATGTTAAAAATTTGAGAATTGGAATTCAATTTCTGGAATTAGGATTTTATTAGGAAATTAGGGTGTTAATTCAGGGATTAGCTGTTTCTTTTTCTTTTGGGGCTTAGCCCTTGCCTTGTACGGAAAAAATATTGATTAATTTGCGTCTTAAATTTTTCATGTTGATTAATTTGCTTATTTTAGTATATTGATGTTGAAATATATATAGTATAATAAAATAATAAGAAATTGAAATAAATTCAATAAAACATGTAGCAACCCAAACTATATTTTATTGAATAAATAGTCACGACGGTTCACGCCTGGAACTTATAAAATCTCCATACAATTTAATTTAAATTGATACAAGCACTAATCTTCCCAGGATTGTGTCGTGGGAAAGTCAATGTACGAGGTACACTAAAATTGGTTTATTTTAACCGCAAGGTAGGTGAGTTCGCAAGGTAGTGAGTTTGCAGTTCATTTTTTCTGCAGTCATTAAATCCTGCCTCAAGCAGTTTCGAAAATCATTGGGGTCAGAGGATTAAAAGTCTTCGTTTTTGTAATTTTAATTTATTTGTGAAGCTTAGTGCGTCTCAATAAGGGGCTAGCCCAAACGGGGCGTAACCCGAGGGCATGGTGCCCGGAGAAGGTTGAATGAGGATACTGGCAATGTAAAAAAAAATTGGTTTACTTTTAATTATTATTTATTTAAATTACAATAAATTAAATTTTTTTTGCCCTCTTCTTCAGCCTTATAGGGTGAGTGAGACAGAGTGAAGATATCATGAAATGTGTGGTACTGGTATGCCAGGCTCTGCTATAGATTATCATTTTCTATATTAATAGACAGACACAGCATTTATCTATAGTTAGATGGTTATGGCAATAGATTTGTCAAGGATCTCTATACGGCCATTCAAGCTAAGCGATGTTGATGATGTATTATTATGGGCAGGAGATGATAGAGTAACTAAGAATACTAGAATGGAGACTTGTGGTTCAAGGGTAGAGGCTTTGGCTTTCATTACAGATGAATGCATTCACCCATTGAGAAGGTCAATATGCCTTGATGACAGGTCCATTGGGATTGTTTGGGTGCTTCCTTGGCCTGGTGATGATAGGTATAAAGCTGATTTGGGGTATGCTTTAGGGGTCAACTATTGGGGCCATGGGATAGCCACCACAGCACTGAAGATTGTTCTGCCCCAAGTCTTCCATGACTTCCCTCATCTGCGAAGGTTGCAGGCTTTCACTCTTGCAGAGAACAAGGCTTCCCAGAGGGTATTGGAAAAGGTAGGGCTCCATAGGGAGGGAATGCTCAGAAAGTTCTTTTATTTCAAAGGGAACTTAGAGGATTTCTTTGTTTTTAGTTTTTTGTCAACAGATGAAATTCCTCATTCAGTGTAGTTACTAATGGAAATAATTGCCCATGGTTTGTTGTTTTTGGTGATGGTTTGGTGGAATAGTGACCAAAATATTACTGTTCATCAATTTTTTTATCTAATTGCCACGCGAATAATGTTATTTCCCAATCTGTAGTTCGTTATCCGGTATAACGAACTCGATTTGCTGACGTGTCACGTTTGTAGTAGACACCAACTTGATTTTAACCAAATTCGCCTACATGATAGGCGAACTTCATTTTTTTAAATTTTTTTTGATATTTGTTATCCACTCCAAATGTGACACGTCAGCAAACTGAGTTCGCTACACCGGTATCGAACTTGCCCATGACAGATTGTGAAATAATACGTGACATTTAGGTAAAAAAATTAATGAAGAATGATATTTTGGTCGGTGTTCCTCGTTTGGTGCAAATGTGATGGTCACATTGTACAATTGGCAGCTGAAGTCATTTCGCTTTGACTAATTTAATAAATGAATTGCAGCGTGAAGGAAAAAAAAAGGAATGATGAGAACTGAGAAGAGCAATTTGTTTATCTTTGGTTAAGGTTATTGTGCAAAATGGACTGTTTTATCATTCATTTTTTAAGCAGCCTCAAGCCTGACTCTTCAAAATAATTCCACTCTGCACTCCAATAGCAATAGTAGTCAGCAACTGTGCGTTGTTGTTGATGGCCGCTAGTCACATCAATTTCCAAATTTTTGGGCGGTCTGTCTACACGAAAGGATCAATTTACTTCAATCTTAATCGTTATTTCATTGATGAGGTGTAATTTATTTGTCGTGTGAGTGTTGATATATCCCACTATCAAAGCTGACGTTGATTAGTGGTTTTAGAGTTTGTTATTGTTAGTTTTAGTAACCTCTTTCTGTAACAACTTTCTGTTAGAAAACTTTCTGTTTTAGCTTTCTGTTTTTCGTTCGTGTTAAATGCTTCCTTCTTCTCCTTGTATATAAAGTGGGAAGAATGCATCTTGTATTGTAATTTTCCATTTCAATGAAAACTTCAGATTTACTTCAGTTTTCTAAGATGGTATCAGAGCAATAAGCTCTGGCCATCTATCACCTTCCGCTCCTTTTCTCTGATCCTTTCTATCATTCTTCTTCCTTTGTTTTCTGCTTCTAAACATGGCAGAACCAAATCTAGAAAACCAGGAAACTCAACCAAACCAGCAAAATCCACAAAACCAGCATATCTCAGATCCATATCATCTTCATCCAAACGAATCACCTTCTTTGATTCTTGTTTCTCCATTAATGAACGGGAAAAATTATCATGCTTGGTCACGAGCTATGAAAGTGGCCTTGATTTCCAAAAACAAATTGGTTTTTGTTAATGGAACTATCACAGCACCTTCAGAAAATGATCCTAAGTTTGCTGCGTGGGAGAAGTGCAACACAATGGTTCTCTCTTGGCTTCATCGTGCCATTGATGAGTCTATTGTTCAATCAATTATTTGGATCGAGGAAGCTTATGAGGTATGGAATGATCTTAAAGATCGTTTTTCACACACTAATATCTTTCGAATCTCGGATCTTCAAGAAGATTTGTACCAAACAAATCAAGGTGACAAATCTGTTTCCACTTATTTCACAAGTTTGAAAGCACTTTGGGATGAACTAAATAACCTGAGGCCAATTCCACCTTGCACTTGTGGAAGCCTAGCTAAATTGCGCGAAAATAGAGATGCAGATCAGGTTATACGTTTCTTAAGAGGTCTTAATGAGCAATTTGCTCAAGTTCGATCCCAAATCATGTTGATGTCTCCTCTTCCTAATATAAACAAAGTTTTTTTCACTTGTTATGCAACAAGAAAGACAGTTAAGTGTTGATGTACATGCTGGAAATGTTAATGAAGCAAGGATTTTCATGAGTCCATCAGACAATTCTCGAGGCCGTGGTGGATCTTCTTACAGAGGGAGAGGGAGATCTAGTGGAGGCAGAATACAACAGCATGGAGTAAACAAGTATTGCACGAATTGCAAGAAGACGAATCATACCATCGATACATGTTATTTTAAACATGGTTTTCCACAAGGTTACAGAACTAAGAATTTTCAAGGCTCTTCTTCGAATGCCAACAATGCAATGAAAAGTGAAGAGGACACTGCAACAGCCATGGACAATCCAGTGAATTCACAAGTGCCAATCTCCAGAGAGAAATATGATGCATTCATGACCTATATGCAACAATCTTTGCCTACACATGCTACCAACTTGGCACATACTGGATTGGCTAATGAGGTTTCTTCCAATGCTGGTAAGAATCCTTTTGAATGGCTTCTTGACACAGGAGCTACAGATCACATTACTTATATTAGATCTGCTTTCTCATTTCTAAAGAAGATTGCTCCTATATCTGTTTTCTTGCCAAATGGATCATCTGTTAGTACAACATATTCTGGTGATGTTCATATTTCATCCTCAATGGTTTTAAAGAATGTTTTATACATACCAGAATTTAAAGTTAGCCTTGTTTCTGTCACAAAGCTACTTGAGGATGATGATTGCTTTCTGACCTTTCATGCTTCTCATTGTGAGATTAAGCAGAATTTAACATTGAAGAGGATTGGTACAGCTAAAAGAGTTGGAGGTCTTTTTGTTGTCAATACTGATATGCAACAAGCAGTTTCAAATCTTCAGAATTCCAACCAATCATTTCAATGCAACAAGAGTTCTCCACTCTTATGGCATCTTAGATTAGGACATGTTTCAAGAAATATTTTGAAGCATGTTGCTTCTCAATTTACTTTTGTACCAAATATAGACATTAAACCTTGTGATATATGTCATTTTGCTAGACAGAAGAGACTTCCTTTTCCCATTAGCACTTCACAAGTGCATAACATGTTTGACAGTTTACATGTAGACATTTGGGGACCATTTGCTGTCCCTTCTGTGCAAGGATATCGATATTTTCTAACATTGGTTGATGAATTCTCTCGTTTCACTTGGGTTAGGTTCATGGTTTATAAGAGTGAATCTCGCAAGCTTTTGCAGAACTTCATCATATGTATGCAAAATCAGTTTCAGGTTTCCTTGAAATGCATTAGAACAGATAATGGGAAGGAAATTTTCATGACTGATTTTTATTCTCAAAGAGGTATCATTCATGAAACAAGTTGTGTAGCAACTCCACAACAAAATGGTTTGGTAGAAAGAAAACATCAACATATCATGAATGTCACTCGAGCAATTGCCTTTCAATCATCTTTGCCACATTCACTATCGAGTTATGCTGTTTCTCACTCAGTTTTCATTATAAATATCTTGCCAACTCCTTTATTACATTACAAGTCTCCATATGAAATTCTCTATTCCAAACCTCCTACCCTTGATAACCTTCGAGTTTTTGGATGCTTAACTTATGCATCTACATTACTATCTCACAGACACAAGCTATCATCTAGAGCAACAAAGTGTGTATTCTTAGGTCAACCAGAACATACCAAAGGCTTCATCTTATATGACTTATCTTCCAAAACCATTCTCATCTCCAGAAATGTTATTTTCTATGAATCGGATTTTCCATTCACAAATCAGCCTTCTACCTTACCTCATGAGCCACATCAGTTCACCATTTTATCCGATTCACTTTCCAGCCATCCTTCTTTAGATCACACAGATGACACCTTTACTGGCTGCCAACCCGAATCCATTTTCCCAATTCATAGGATCCAAAATTCAGAACCTATTATAAATGATCTGGCAATCACTTGTCCTACTGACATTCCAAATACACAACCCATAGCCATTAATCCATCTCTTCGTCGTTCAACAAGAATCAAACACACACCCACCTATCTTCATGATTTCCATTGCAATTCTATTCAAACCAATTATCCCACTATCAAATATCCTCTTCATAATGTTTTGACATATGATCATTGTTCAGAACAATATCAGAATTTCTGTTTAAATGTAACTTTACAGGTTGAACCACAAACTTATAAAGAAGCCATTACCCAAACCTGTTGGCAAGATGCAATGAAAACTGAATTACAAGCACTTGAATTGAATAACACTTGGAAGCTGGTTGACTTACCTTCAGGCAAGATTCCCATTCGTTGCAAATGGGTTTACAAAAATAAATACAATGCAGATGGTACACTAGAGAGGCATAAGGCAAGACTTGTGGCAAAGGGGTACACACAAGTAGAAGGGGTAGATTACTTTGAGACTTTCTCCCCAGTGGCAAAGCTGACTACTGTTCGAATTCTACTCACCATAGCTGCTGTCAATCACTGGTTTCTTGAACAATTAGATGTCAACAATGCATTCTTACATGGAGACTTAAATGAGGATGTTTACATGGAGCTCCCACCAGGACTCAATAATCACAAACCGAATCAAGTTTGCAAGCTCTTGAAATCCCTCTATGGACTTAAACAGGCGAGTAGGCAGTGGCATCATAAACTCACAGCTGCGTTGAGTTCCCTTGGTTATGTCCAATCTTCTGCAGATCACTCTCTCTTCACCATCAAGGTTGGTAATCATTTCACTGCTCTCCTCATATATGTTGATGATGTTGTCTTGACTGGCAATAGCAAAGATGAAATCGAAAGGGTTAAATCCTTTCTGGATGCTTCCTTCAAGATTAAAAATCTTGGAGCATTAAGATTTTTTCTTGGTTTAGAAATCTCTCGCTCTAAGAAAGGGATCATTCTTAATCAAAGAAAATATGCCCTTGAACTACTTTCTGACAGTGGACTCTTGGCAGCTAAACCTGCAAATACTCCCATGGACACCTCCACCAAACTCAGTTGTTCTGATGGTGTTCCTTTAGCAGATCCTTCATCTTATCGTCGGTTGGTTGGAAGGCTTCTCTATTTAACCACCACTCGGTCAGATATCACCTTTTCTGTACATCAACTAAGCCAGTTTGTGTCCAAGCCTACAGACTTGCACCAATCAGCTGCTCTTCGAGTTCTTCGATTCATCAAAAGATCTCCCAACAATGGCTTGTTCTTTCCATCTAACAACAATTTGATATTGTCTGGGTTTTCTGATTCAGATTGGGCATCTTGCCCGGATACTCGTCGATCCATAACTGGTCAATGTGTTTTCCTTGGTTCAGCTCTTGTTTCATGGAAATCCAAGAAACAAACGACCGTTTCTCGTTCTTCATGTGAGACTGAATATCGAGCTTTGGCCAGTTTATCATGTGAATTACAGTGGCTTTCTTATCTTCTTCATGACCTTCATCTTCCTATGTTAAAGCCGATTTCTGTATACTGTGATAATGCTTCAGCAATTTACCTTACCCATAATGCCACTTTTCATGAGCGAACTAAACGTGTGGAGTTGGACTGTCATGTTGTTCGTGAAAAGGTGGCCCAGCGGTTGATCCATTTGCTTCCGGTTACTTCTTATGCACAGGTTGCTGACTTGTTTACCAAAGCTCTTCCTGCTCCTGCTTTCACGACTGCTGTTTCCAAGTTGGGTATGGTGGATATCCACCGTCCCACTTGCGGGGGGGTGTTGATATATCCCACTATCAAAGCTGACGTGGATTAGTGGTTTTAGAGTTTGTTATTGTTAGTTTTAGTAACCTCTTTCTGTAACAACTTTCTGTTAGAAAACTTTCTGTTTTAGCTTTCTGTTTTTCGTTCGTGTTAAATGCTTCCTTCTTCTCCTTGTATATAAAGTGGGAAGAATGCATCTTGTATTGTAATTTTCCATTTCAATGAAAACTTCAGATTTACTTCAGTTTTCTAAGAGTGAGCGTAGAGAATGAGAGTGAAATTAACTGTGAAA